>JABUQX010119238.1:0-33995 GCA_015478945.1 Trachelipus rathkii | reverse complement strand
AAAAGAGTAACCCATTTGTTTCTTTAATTTTAATGTTTTTGTTTTCCCCCAAAATTTTGAAAATTTTTTGGAAAAAAATTTTTTTTGGGTTTTTTTTTTTTTTGGGGGTTTCAATCCCACATTAAATGGGGGGGCCCCATTTTCCTCCTTGAAAAAATTACAAAAGTCGTTTTTAAGGAAAAAAAAAAAGGGTTTTTGAATTTTTCTTATTTTTTAGAAGGGAAAAAAAAAGGTTTTTTGAGTGAGGATTTTTTTTTTACTATTGGTTGCTTCGGGGAATTTTTTGATAAGCTGTTATTTTTTCGGGGGAGTTTTAACAGGGTCCTTAAATTTAAATTTTTTTGTTCAAAATTTTTTTTTAAAATTTTTTTGGAAAAAAGGATTTTTTTTTTTGGGGGGTTTTTTTGGGGTTTTGCAATTTCATAAATTTAAAAAAAAATTTTTTGCCAATTTTCTTCCCTGAAAAAATTATTTCCTCAGTCTTGGGGAAAAAAAGTGGTTTTTTTTTATATTTGTAGATAGGTTTTTGTGTAGATGTGAAGAAAAAATACTATAAATTTGTCTTTTCGGGGATTGTAAAATTGCGATTTCTGTTATTTTTAACCCGGTTTTTTTTAAAACAAAGGGTTTCCTAAATTTTAAATTTTTGTTTTTAATTTTTGGGAAATTTTTTTTTTTTGGAAGATAATATAATAATATAGATATTTAACTTTCAATCATTATTTTTAGAAGAGTTAGGTTATTTTTTTTTTTTTTCTTTGGAAAAATGACAGGAAAAACGTTCGAAGAAATAGCAAAAGGAAAGAAAATGGGAAATTTGGTTATTTTTTTTATTTTTGAGAAAAAAGGTTTTTTTGGTTTGTTGAGGGGGGAAATTACCTAAAGGTTTGGGGTCTTTCGGATTTTTTTTTAAATTTTAAAGGCGGGTTACTTTCTTAAAGAGTAAAACAGGGGGTTTTCCCTTAAATTAATTTTTTTGTTTAAAATGCAATTGAAAAGAAATTTTTTTCTTTTTTTTTTTTTATTTTTTGTAGTCATTATTTTAAAATTAAAGAATTTTTTTTCATCCTGAATAAATGGTTATTCTGACCTACAAAATTAGTGATATTTTTTATATTTTTTTAGAAAAAGGGTTTTTTTTTTTTTTTAAGGATTTTTACTTTTTTATGGGTTTTGTCTTCCGGCTTTTTAATTAGGCTTGTTTATTTACGTTTGGAAGGTAAAAAAAACATAGTTTCTTTTAATTAAAATTTTTATCGAAAATTTTTTGAAATTTTGAAAATTGTTGGAATTTTTTTTTGGTAATTTGTTTTTGAAAATACGAGACTTGAAACTCTTTTCTTCTCCCTTTTTTGAAATATTAATCCTAAGAAGAGCATGATTAAGAATGAAAAAAAGTTTGTGAATTTTTTTCTAATTTATTATTTTCGAGGGAAAAAGGGGTTTTTTTTTTGAAGGTTTTGAGGAAGTGGATAATTTAGTTTTTTTTCTTTCGGGATTTTTTGTTTAAATTAAAGCTTTATTATAATTTGGAGTTAAATAAAATCAATAATAACCAATTTAAATTTGTTTTAAATATTATAAGAAAAAAAAAAATTTTTTTTTTTTTTTGGGGTTTTTTTGGGGGTTCCAAATTCATTTTATTAAAATGGGGCCCATTTTCCTCTTGGAAAAATACCCAGAAGTTCTTCGTTAGGAAAAATGATTATTTATATTTTAGGGAAAAAGAATTGCTTTTTGTGAGGGAATTTTTTTTTTACTATTCTTGGGTTGGGGTTCTTTCCGTATTTTTTTGATTTAGGCTTTTTATACTTTTTCGGGGAAGGTAAACAGGGGTCCTTAAAAATTAATTTTTTGTTCCAATTTGAAAAAAAAATTTTTTTGGGAGTTTTTTTTGGAGCAATTTTCATAAAAATTTTAAATAGGCCATTTTTTTCCTTCCCCTGGGAATCTGTAAATAACAAATGGCAAGGTCTGAAGAAAAGCGAGTATTCTTGTTGTATTTGGTAAAAAAGGTTTTTTTGTTTGTTTGGAGGGATGACATATATTATGGTATCTTCGGATTTTTTTAATAGCTGTTAATTTTTTACTTTTGGGAGGTTTAAAACCCCCAATGTTCTTAATTTAATTTTTTTGGTTCAAAAAAAAAAATTTTTTGGGAAAAAAAAAAATTTTGGAAAATTTTTGGGATTTTTTGGGGGTTTTTTTCAATTCATATTAAATGGGGGCCATTTTTTCCTTCCTTTTTTTGGAAAAAATTTACAAGTCGTTAAGAAAAAGTTGATTTTCTATTTATTTTTTTAGGGGGGGAAAAAGAAAAAATTAGTTGGTTGGAAAGGATTTTTTTTTTTTACTATTTGGGTGTGATTCGGGAATTTTTGAATTTAGCTGTTATGGTTTTTGGAGGTAAAAAAAGAAAAAAAAAACAAGGTTGCTTGAAATTTAAAAATTTTTGTCCCAAAAAAAAATTTTTTTAAATGATTTTTTTTTTGAGATTTTTTTGGTATTTTATTTGTTGTTCAAAATGCCTTTTTTAAAACTTTTTTTTTTTTGCCCATTTCTTTTGAAATCTCCCAAGGGGCCGTTAGGGGAAAAAAAGTGTTTTTTTATTATTTTTTTAGATAAAGTTTTTTTTTTTGGTGGAGAAAAATTTAACTTTATAATTGTAATTTACGGGATTTTTTTTATAATTTTTAAAAAGCTGTTATTTTACCCTTTTGGGAAGTAAAAAAAAACCAGGGTTTTTTTCCTAAATTTAAAATTTTTGTTTTTAATTTTTGAATTTTTTTGGGTTTTTTTTTTGTGGGTTTTTTCCAAAATCATTTATAAAAAAAAAACAATCTTCTTGAAAAAATTTTTAAACAGGATCCATTGAAAAAATGATTTTTTTAATATTTTAGAAAAAGGTTTTTGTGTGAGGAATTTACTATTTTTTTTTGTCTTTGGATTTTTTTTTGGGATTTTAGGCTGTTATTTACTATTGTATTAGATGAACACTGACTGGTCCCTTTTTTGCCTTAAAAAATTTTTTTGTTAAAAAAATGGGATTTGCGATTATTTTTTTTTGGGAATTTTTTTTTAGGGGTTTAAAAAGTCATATAAAGTTTTCCTTTTTCCTCCTTGGAAATTTTTAACAAAAAAAGTTCGTTAAGGGAAAAATTTTGTTTTATTGCGAAAAGTTTTTTCAAAGAATTAAAAGCATTTTATTTGTGAGAAAATTTTTTTCCTAATGTTTTTTCTTTCTTTTTTCGGGATTTTTTTTTTTTTTAAATTAAAGCTGTGATACTTTTTTTGGGGAAAGGTTAAAAACAGGTTTCTTAAAATTTTTTAAATTTTTTTTTGGTTCCCAAAAAAATTCTTTTGAAAATTTTGGGGGACAAAAAAATTTTTTGGGGTTTTTGGGGGTCTTTTTCCAATCCCATTATTTTTAAAATTGGCCATTTTTTCTTAAAATGATAGGGTTGATAGAGTCGGAGCGGGTAGAAAAAAAAAAGTTTGATTTTTTTTAGATGTTTTTTAAGGGGGGAAAGGTTTTTTTTTTGTGTTTGAGGAATTTTGACTAGTTTTCTTTTTTTCGGAATTTTTTTTTTTAATTAGGCTGTTGAGGAAGAAATGCGAGAGCAAATCCTGATTCTATTGGTATATGAAGATGTTTGTGTGTCAAAATTGGAAAATTTTTTGGATTTAAATTTTTTTTTGGTTTTTCCAATTTCATTTTATAAAAAAAAAAATTGGGGCCCCAATCCTTTTTTTGAAAATTTTTAACAAAAAAGGAAAATTTTAAGGGAAAAAAGTTTGATTATTTATATTTTTTAGAAAAAGGGGTTTTTAAGCGCTTAAGGGGATTAACTTTATTTTTTTTTGGTTATCTTCGGACATTTTTTTTAAATTTTAGGGTTGTTTTATTTTATTTTTTTTGGGAGTAAAACATGTTTTTTTTCTTTTTTAAAAAAATTGAGAGAGTTATATTTATTGTTTTTTTTTGGAAAAAAAAATTTTTTTGGGGAAATTTGGGGATTTGTTTCGCAATTTTTTGTTTTCTATTATTTTTCAATAAAATTTAATTAAGGGGCTATTTTTTATTGCCTCCTTTGAAAATTACCAAAATATCGTAAAAGAAAAAAAAAATGAATTGATTATAATTTTTAAAGGGGGGGGAAAGGTTTTTGGGGATTTTGAGGTGGAAATTTTTTTAACTATTTGGGTTGGTCTTGGGGAATCTTTTTGGGATAAGGCTTTTATTTTACTTTCGGGAAGTTTTTGAGTAAAAAAAAACCAGGGGTTTTTTTTTTCCTAAATTAAAAATTTGTTTAAAAATTTTTTGGAAAAAAATTTTTTGGGGGGGATTTTTTTTAAGGGGGTAGTAAGGTTATAATAAAAAATTTGGCCAATTTTTTCCTTTTTTCCTTGAAAATTTTTTTACCCAAAAAAAAAAAAAGTTTTCGAGGAAGGGGAAAAAAGTTTTGTTTTTTATATTTTTTAGATTTTAGGTTTTTTTTGTGAGGGGGAAAAAAAAAAAAAATTTTACTTATGGAATTTTGTAATTTTTTAAATAAAGGGGGCTGTTATTTTTACTTTTTGGGGAGTTAAAAAAAAGGTTCTAATTTAATTTTTTTTGTTTAATTTTTGAAAATTTTTGGTTTTTTGGGGGTTGTCAACATATTTTAAATTTTGGGCATTTACCTTCTTGAAAATTTTTTTTTTTACCCAAAGTTCTTTAGAAAAAAATTGATTTTTTTTATATTTTTTTTAGGAAATTTCGAAACATTTCTTACGAAGATATTTTTTTACCGAATATTGGTGTTTCTTTGAGGTTATTTTAGGATTAGGCTTTTCATTTTACTTTCAGGAAGTATTCAAAAGATTCCCTTCGATTTATTTTTGTCCCAATTTTCCGGAAATTTTTTTTTTGAAAATTTTTTTTTTTTTTTTGGTTTCCAATTGCAGGTTAGTTGAAGGCCATTTTTTCCTTCTTTTTGAAATTAACAAAAGCGTTGATTACAAAAGTTTTTTTTTGGAATAAATTTTATTAATTTTGAGAAGAAAAAGTTTTTTTGTGTTGGAGGTTAAAACTATTTTGGGGAGTTTGTTACACCTTTCGGGGATTTTTTAAAAACTTTTACCTGGATATTTAAAACCTGTTTGTGGAGGTTCTTAAACCCACTTTTTCTTGGAGTTTTAATTTTTTTGGGTTCCAAAAGGATACCGGATTTTTTGGGAAAAAAAAAAATTTTTGGGGTTTTTTGGGGTTTCAAAATCAAAATATTTAAAAAATTGGGCCATTTTTTTTTTTCCCTCCTGGAAAAATTTTTTTACAAGGTCCGTTAGGCGAAAAAAAGTTGGGATTTTTCTAATATTTTTTTCTTAGGAAAAATATTTTTTTGCTGGAATTGGGGATTTTTTACTTTTTTTTTATGGTGCTTTCGTAGTGCTTTTTTGATAGCTTTGTTATATAGTTTTCGGGGGAAGTAAAAAAAAAAAAAAACAGTCGGTCCTTTAAACTTTTTTTTTAAAATTTTTTTTGGGATTTTTTCCAATTTTTGGGGAAAAAAATTTTTTGGATTTTTTTTTTTTTAGTTTCAGTCTGTTTTGGATTGGGGGCCCAAATTTTTTCCTTTTCCCGAAAAATTACAAAGTCGTTAGAAAAAAAAGGTTTGATTTTTTTCTTTTAATTATTTTTTTAAAGGGGGAAAAAAGGTTTTTGTGTGAGGGAATACTAATTGTTACTCTGTCTTTCGGGATTTTTTTTTTTTTAATTAAAGGCTTGTTTTTTTATAAACTTTTTTGGGGAAAGTAAATTGAGTTTTTTTCTTAATTAATTTTTTTTGTTTTTTTTTCCAAAAATTTTTTGGGGAAAAATTTTTGAAAAAATTTTTTTTTTTTTGGGGTTTTTTGGGTTTTTATAAAATTCATTTATTTAAAAAAAAAAAGGGGGCCATTCCTCCTGAAAAATATGTCGTAGTCGTAGGGAAAAAGGTTTATTTTTTTATTATTTTTTTTTTAGAAAAAGGGTTTTTTTTTTTGTTATTGGAGGGAAAAATACTAAAAGTTGGTTCTTTTTCCGGGGATTTTTAAATTAAAAAGGCTGTTTATTTTACTTTCGGACAAAGTAACAGGGTGCCTTAATTTTTAATTTTTTGTTTTTCCAATTTTTGGGGGGAAAAAATTTTTTTTGAAATTTTTTTTGGGTCCCAAAAATCATAAAATAAATTTGGGCCATTTTTTCCCTCCTGGGGAAAATTATTTACCCCCAAAAAAAGGACGGACGAAAAAAGTGATATTTAATTTATTTTTAGGAAAAGGGTTTTTTTTTTTGTGTGTTAAAAGGATTTACTATTGGGTTGGTCTTTCGGCTTTTTTAATTTACATCGTATTCATTTCTATGTGTTTAACATGTTTTTGCTTCAATATTTATTTTTTGGGGCGAAAAAAAATTTTTGAAATTTTGGAAAAAAAAAAAAAATTTGTTGGGTTTTTTTTTTTTGAAATTTTCAAAATCATTTATTAAAAAAAAATGGGGGGGCCATTTTCCTTTCCTTGGAAAAATTTACCCCAAAAAAAGAGGTTAAGGGGGGGAAAAAAAGTGAATTTTTTTCTATATTTTTTAGGAAAAGGGTTTTTTGGGAGTTTGGAGGGATTTACTTTATTTGGGTTTGTCTTTCGGGATTTTTTTTAATAAAAGCTGTAGCAGACTAACAGTTGCAGTAAAACCAGTGGTTCTGAAATTTTAAATTTTTGTTTTTAATTTTGAAAAAAATTTTTTTTGGGGTTTTTTTTTTTTTGGGGGGTTCAATTTTTTCATTATAAAAAAATGGCCATTTTTTTTTTTTTCCTTCATTTGGGGAGACGGCAAAACTCGGGTTTTGAAGAAAATTTGGTTTTTTTAATATGTTTGTTTTAAAAAAGGGTATTTGTTTGTGGCTAAGCATATTTCTGTTTAATCTATATTTTGATTTAGGCTTTTATTTTTTTTCATATTCGTGACTATGTTTACGTCCTTGATGTTTAAATCTTTTTTTGTACGAATTTGAAAAAATTTTTTTGGAAAGGTTTTTGTTTGAATTTCAATTCATATAAAAAAAAAAAAATTTTTAAAAAAAAAAAAAAGGGGCCCATTTTCCCTTTTCCTGGGGAAAAAATTAACAAAAGGACGTAGAAAAAAAAGTTCATTTTATTTTATTAATTTTGGTTTAAAGGAAAAGGGTTTTTTGTGTTTTGAGGGGGATTACTTTATGGTTTCTGTTTCTTTTCGGATTTTTAAATTTTTCAAATGTTATTTTTTTAAAACTTTTTTTTGGGAGCGCCTTTCCAAATTTGTTCTTTAAATAAATTTGTTGTGGAAATCTTTTCCCAATAATTTTTTTGAAATTTTTTTGGGGTTTCTATCATAGGTTTATAGATTCAATTTTTTTAAAAAAAATTGGGGCCATTCCTTCCTTTGGAAAAATTAAAACAAGGTCGGTAAGGAAAAAGTTTTTGATTTCTTATATTTTTAAGAAAAGGGTTTTTTTGACAGTTGAGGATTTTTTACTTATTTTGGTGTTCTTTCGGGGATTTTTTTTTGGCAAATAGCTGTTAAAATTTTTTTTCGGGAAAGTAAAAAAACCCCAAGGGGGGGGTCCTTTTTAATTTAATTTTTTTCTGTCCAAAAAAAAATTTTTTAAAAAATTTTTGGAAAGGATCTTTTTTTGGGGTTTTTTTTGGGTTTCAAATCCAATTTTATTAAATTTTTTTTGCCATTTTTTTTTTTCTTTCTGGGGGGGAAAAATTTTTTTTTAACCCAAATTTTTAAGGGAAAAAAAAAAGGTTTTGTTTTTTTATATTTTTTTAGGGATTAGTTCCTGATAAAAGAAAAAAAATACTTAATTTAACAGCTCTTTTTTCGGATTTTTAAATTTTTTAAAGCTTGTTATTACTTTTGGGAAAATAAATCTATTCTTTCCTTTATTTTAAATACTTTTGATTTAATTTTGAATTTTTTTTTGTCACATAACAGTGCCGATGATTGCAAAATCAATTAGAAAAAAAAAATTTTGGCCATTTTCCTCTTTTTTTGGGGAAAATTTTTAACAAAGGGTTACGTTTTTATTATATTTGGGATTTTTATTAATTTTTTTAGAAAGGGTTTTTTGTTTGTTTTTTTTAAAGGGAATTTACTTAAATTGGTTTTGGTCTTTTGGGAGAATTTTTTTGGATTAAAAGCTTGTTTATTTAAAATACCTTTTTCGGGAGTTTAAAAAAAACCCCAAGTTCCTTTTAAATTAAAATTTTTTTGTTAAAATTTTGAAAAAATTTTTTTGGGAATTTTGTTTTTAGGGGTTTTCAAAGTTCACTATTTTAAGGTTTCTCGATCTGTTTCATTTGGGATTTTTATTATCCCATGTGTTAAAAAAAAAAAAGGATGTTAGAATAGAAAAATTTTTAGTTTTACTAGGACTTCATCGGTTCTTACAGGAATAATAATTATATTGATTTCTTCGGGGATTTTTTTTTTTTTATATCAAAATAAACTGTAAAAAAATATTCTTGGTGAGTTAGAAAAACATGTTTTCTTTAATTTAATTTTTTTGTTTCCAAAAATTTTTGGAAAAAATTTTTGGGAAAAATTTTTGGGGGTTTTTTTTTTTTGGGGGGTTTTTCAATCATTATTAAAAATGGCCATTTTTCTCCTTTCCTGAAAATAACAAAAAAGTCGTTAGAAAAAAAGTTGGGATTTTTTATAATTTTTTTTAGGGAAAAAAGGTTTTTTTGGTTTGTGGGAAGGGGAATTTTGGGGGCAAGGTTTGGGGTTTTTCGGATTTTTAATAAAAAACTTTTTTATTTTACTTTCCAGTTAAAAACCCAGGGGTCCTTAATTAATTTTTTTGTCCCAATTTGGGTTAAAAAAAAAAATTTTTTTGGGGGGGGAATTTTTTATTCTTGGTTCAATTTTCCTTATTTAAAAAATTTGGCGGGGGCCCCCATTCCTTCCTGGAAAAATTTAACAAAGGAAAGTGAAGGGGAAAAAAAAAAGAGTTGGACTATTTTTTTAATTATTTTTTTTTTAAGGGAAAAAAGGTTTTTTTGTTGTAAGGGATTTTGCTTATTGGTTGTTTCTTTCGGATTTTTTAATTTTTTAGTTTTTTTGTTATTTTTAACTTTTTTTGGGGAAGGTAAAAAAAAAACATTTTGTTCTTTTTAAATTAAAATTTTTGTGTTCGGGAAAAATTTTTTTTGGAAAATTTTTTTTGGGGAATTTTTTGGGTTTTTTTGTGGTTCAATTTTCATTATAAAATTGGGGCCCCATTTTTCCCTTCCTGAAATTTTTACCAAAATCGTAGAAAAAAAAGTTTGAAATTTCTAATTTATTTTAGAAAAAGGTTTTTTTTTTGAAGTGAGGGGAAAAAAGTTTTGTTGGAGGTGGGGGAATTTTTTTGAATTAAGCTGGTTATTTTTTTTTTAACTTTTCGGAGAATTATGCATTGTTTTTTCCTTAAATTGAATATTCTTTTAGTTAAAGTTATTTAAATTTTGTGATTTTTTTAGGGTTAAAAAGGTCTTGAACCTGTGCCATTTTCCTCCTTGAAATAGCACAGTTTAGTAGAAAAAAAAAGTTGTTTTTTTTTTTAATATTTTTTCTACCTTTGATTACTACATAAAGAGAAAAATTTTACTTTTATTTTTATGGTTGGTCCTTCGGGGATTTTTTAATAGCATTTAGTAATATGACAATTGTAAGAAAAGGTTTCTTTAATTTTAAATTTTTGTTTTTGAAAAATTTTTTTGAAAGATTTTTTTGGGTTTTTTGGGGTTTTTTTTTTATTCAAATTCCATTTGAGATGAAGTTATTTTTCTCTTTTGGAAAAATTTTTTCACCAAGGGGGTCGTTTAGGGGGGGGGACCAAAAATTTGAATTTTTAATATTTTTTTTTAGAGAACTGATTTTGCGTGTGACTTTGTTCAAATGCCCACGAAATATTTGTCTTCCTGTTTAAATTTTTTTTTGATTAGCTTTTTTAATTTTACTTTCGGGGAAGTTTTAAAAAAACAGGTTTTCCTTAATTAAAATTTTTGTTCCAAATTTTTGAAAAAAAATTTTTTTGGATTTTTTTTTTTGGTTCAATTTTAAAATTAAAAAAATTTAGCCCATTTTTTTCCTTTTCCTGAAAAATAACAAAGGGGGGACGTTAAGAAAAAAAAGTTTTTTTTCAATATTTGCAATTTTTTTTATTTTGTTAAGAAACATTTTACGTTACTATGTTCTAGACTATTTTGGTGGTCGTTTCGGAATTTTTTTAATTAGGCTTTTTGTTATTACTTTTAAAGACGTTACCCATTTTTGTTTTTCTTTTAATTATTTTTTTTTTGTCAAAAAAATTTTGAAAAATTTTTTTGAAAAAAATTTTTGGGTTTTTTGGGGGTTTTTTTCCCAAATCATTATAAATTGGGCCAAATTTTCTTTTTCCTTTGGAAATACAAAAATCGTTTAGAAAAAAAGGTGATTTTTCTTTTAATTTTGTTTTTAGGAAAAAGGTTTTTTTTGTTTTGAGGCGGGAATTAACCCAGTGG
Source organism: Trachelipus rathkii (assembly GCA_015478945.1). Classification (NCBI taxonomy): domain Eukaryota; kingdom Metazoa; phylum Arthropoda; class Malacostraca; order Isopoda; family Trachelipodidae; genus Trachelipus; species Trachelipus rathkii. The sequence continues at coordinate 23,447 of JABUQX010119238.1, read as the reverse complement.
TTTTTTTGGGGGTCTTTTTCGGGAAATTTTTTGATTACCTGGTGTATTTACTTTCGGTGGAGAAGTAAAAAAACAAAAGATTTCTTAAAAAATTAATTTTTTGTTCAATTTTGGGGAAAAAAATTTTTTGGATTTTTTTTTGGTTTTTCCAAGTTCCGTGATTTTTAGAAAAAATTGGGGGTGCCAGTTGTCCATTTTTTGAAAATTTACCCAAAACTTCGTTAGGGAAAAAAAAAAAGTTTTTTTAGGATTTTCTTTATTATTTTTGTTAGGAAATGAAAGTCCTAGGGAGGAAAAGAAATTTACTTATTGGTGTTTTCTTTCGGATTTTTTTTAAATAAAAGCTTTTTTATTTTTTTGGGGGGAGGAAGTAAAAAAACCCCAAGGTTTTTTCCTTTAAATTTAAAATTCTTTTTTTTTTCAATTTTTTGGGGGAAAAAAATTTTGGTTTTTTTTTGGGGGGTTTCAAAAATTTTTCATAATTTTTTTTTCAAAATGGGCAAAATTTTTTTCCCTCCTGCCGCTCAGGATTAATTCATAATAATCTATTAAGAAATTGGGATTTTTTTTTATATTTTTTTTAAGAAAGGTTTTTTTTTGTGTGGAGGAAATCAAATGGGTTTTCTTTCGGATTTTTTTTTGATTTTAAAGGGGCCCTTTTTATTTTTTTTTTTTTTTTAACTTTCGGAATTATTTATAACCAAAGGTTCCTTTAATTTTTTTAATTTTTTTTTTGTTTCCCAATTTTTTTGAAAAAAATTTTTTGGGAATTTTTTTTGGGGTTTCAGTTTCATATTTTAAAAAAAAATGGGGGGGATTTCCTTTTTTTTTAACTGAAAAAATTATAACAAAAGGTTTTCGTAAAAAAAAAGTGATTTTCTATATTTTTAGGAAAAGGTTTTGCGCATTACCGCATTTACTATGGTGGTTCTCGAGATGTTTTATAATAAGCTTTTGTGCAGTAGTATATAGAGTGTACTTAAAAAAAAACATTGTTTTTCTTTTAAATTTTTAAATTTTTGTTTCCAAAAAATTTGAAAATTTTGTAAAATTTTTGGGGTTTTTTGGTTTTTTTTCCCAATCCTAATTTAAAAATTTGCCCCAATTCCGCATAACATTGAAATTACCAAGGTCAGAAAGAAAAACAAGTGTTTTTTTTATATTTTTTTTTAGATAAGGTTTTTTTGTTTGTTTTGGGGAAAGAAAAAAATTTTTACTATATGTTTTTAGGATTTTTTTTAATAGCTGTTTATTTACTTTTGAAGTAAAACAAAGGGTTTTTCCTTTTAAAAATTTTGGGTTTAATTTTTTTTTGAATTTTTTTTTTTTTTTTTGGTTTTTTGGGGGGTTTTTTCAATCATATTATTAATTAATGATTGTGAAAGTTTTCCAAAATCATTGTTAATGACATGGGAAAAAATTTGATTTTTATTTAATTTATTTATCGAAAAGGGGGTTTTTTTTTTTGTGGTTTAGGGGGGAAAATTTTTAATATTGGTGTCTTTTGGGGGGGGGAAATTTTTGGGATAGCTGTTATTTAACTTTCGCTTTCCAATTGGTTCCTTTTAAATTTAATTTTTTTTGTAAATTTTTGGGCTTTGAAAAAAAATTTTTGGGGGATTTTTTTAGGGTTTTTTTTGAAGTCATATTTTTGTATAACATAGTTTTCAAGCTCCTGAAAATTTTTTTTTTTTTAACAAAAAGGGGATATTTGGGGAAAAAAAAGTGTTTTTTTTTTATTATTTTTTTTTTTTAAAGGATTTTTAAGGGTTTTTTTGTTGTTTGAGGAAAAAAAATTTTACCTTTTTTTTTAATTGGTGTTTCTTTCGGAATTTTTTTTTTAATTAGGCTGTTGAGGAAGAAATGCAGAGGAGTAAACCCTCAGGCTGTTTCTCTCTTGGTATATAAGATGTTTTGTAAAAAAAAAATTTTTTTTTTGGAAAAAAAAAATTTTTAGGAAAATTTTTTGGGATTTTTTGTTTTGGAAAAATTTGAAGTGGTTTTATTAAAAAAAAAATGGGGGTCCCATTCCTTTCCCTGACAAATTTACAAGGGTTTCGTTAGGGAAAAAAAGTGATTTTTTTATTAATTTTTTTAGGAAAAAAAAAGGGGGGTTTTTTGTGTTGAGGGGGGATTACTTTAGTGCAAGTTCGGGATTTTTTTAATTTTTTTAAAAAGCTGTTATTTACCTTTCGGAGTAAAACAGAGTTGTTACCTGTTAAATTTAAAAATTTTTTGTTCCTCAAAATCTTTGAAAAAAATGTTTTGGCGACATTTCATTTAAGGTTTACCAATTTAAAAATATCTAAAATTATACGTCATTTTTATCCTTTTTTTTGGAAAAATAATAAAAGGATACGTAGGAAAAAAAAAAAAAGTTGATAATTTTATTATTTTTAGGAAAAAATGTATATTTGTTGTTAAGGGAAATTTTTTTACTTATTTTTTCTGGGGGAAAAGCAGAAAATTTTTTTAATTTTTAGGGTTGGTTCTTATTTTTTTTTTTTTAACTTTTGGGGTTTTAGAAAAAAACATGTTTCTTAATAATCTGATATGCATTTTTTTGGTAATAGGTTTTAAAATAATGATGCTAAAAGACGTTTAAACGTTTCTTTTTTTGTGGGTTTTTTCAAATCAATTTTTTATTAAAAAAATTGGGGGGGGTCTCCCTTTTTTGAAAATTAAAAAAAAATTCGTAAAAAAAAAAAGGTTTTTGATTTTTTTCTATAAATTTTTTAGAAAGGTTTTTTTTGAGGAGATGGGATTTAACCTTTTATTTTTTTTGTACTTGGATTTTTTTTTGATAAAGCTTGTTTATTTAAACTTTTTTCCGGAGAGGGAAAAGTTAAAACAAAGGTCCTAAAAAAAATTAATTTTTTTTGGTTTAAAAATTTTTTTTTGTTGGGAAAATTTTTTTTGGGGACTTTTTTTTTTTAGGGTTTAAACTTTTCCTTACAAATCTTTGACGCCAAATTTTTCCCTCCTTTTTGTGAATGTGCGGAGATTAAAGGGCTCACACTGTCGTCAATCTAACATAAACAACCAAGTCAATTAGGTTTTTTTTTTGGTTGTTGAGGGAAAAAAAATTTTAACTTATTTTGGGGGTTTTGATCTTCGGAAATTTTAAAAAAGGCTGTTTATTAACATTTTTTTGAGGAGAAAAAAAGGTGTTCTTAATTAAATTTTTGTTAAATATTTTTTGAAAATTTTCTTTGGGGTTTTTTGTGGGAGGGTTCAAAATCATAATAAAATTGGGCCAATTTCTTCTTTGGAAAAAAAAATACCCAAAAGGTCGACTTAAAAGGAAAAAAATTTTTGGATTTCTTTTTATTTTATTTTTAGGAAAAAAGGTTTATTGTTTGTGAGGGGGAACTATAACTTTTTATTGGGTGTTCTTTCCGGTATTTTTTGATTTAGCTTTTTATTTACCCTTTTCGGAATGTACTTTAAAACAGGTCCTTAATTTTAAACTTTTTTTTTAAATCTTGAAATAACTTTTGAGGATCATTCTATTTTCCAAAATTTCATTATCTTTTTAAAAATTAATATGCTATTCATGCTTTAACTCGCAAATCACAAAGGGGAACGTAGAAAAACAAATCTCTTGAACATCCTATATTCTTTATTCTACATTTCAGATAAAGGGTTTTTTTGGGTTGTTTTTTGAGGGATTTTTTACTTATTTTTTTATCTTTCGGGGATTTTTTTTAAAAATAAAGCTTTGTAATAATTTTCGGCAAGTTATTATCGACCAAAATGTTTTCTTAATTATCTATTTGTGTGGTAAATGTAATTTTTTGTTGGTAATTTTAAAAAACTTTTGGGGCTTTTTTTGGGGGTTTTCAATTCCATATTTGTTAAAAAAATGGGGGGGGCCAATTTTCCTCCTTGAAAAATTTTTACAAGTCGTTAGGGAAAAAAAAAGTTATTTTCTATATAGGGTGTCTATTTTGAGTTTGAGGGGGATTTTAGTAGATGAGTTGCTTCAATCTCCGAATTTTTAAGCTGATAATTTTCTTTTTCGGGCAGTTTTAAAAAAAAACAAGGGTCCTTTAATTTAATTTTGGTCCAAAAATTTTTTTTGAAAAATTTTGAAAAAAATTTTTGGGGTTTTTTTGGGGGGTTTTCCCAAATCATAATAAATTTTGGCCACTTTTTTCTCCTGAAATTACCCCAAAGGGGTTTCGTAAGAAAATTTTGTTTTTTATTAATTTTTTTTTAGCATTAAAATTTTTTTTTGTGTGTTGGGAAAAAGGGAAAAAAAATTCACTTATTGGGGTGTCCTCGGATTTTTTTTTTTAATTTAGGCTGTTAATACCCTTTTTTGGGAAGAAGTTTCTATAGTCAAGTCTTCTAATTAAGGTTTCTTCATTAATCTTGGGAAAAAATTTTTTTTTGGTTTGCGGGTTCAATCATATAAATGTCCATTCCTCTTGAAATACAAAGAGGATAGAAAATGATTTTTTATATTTTTTAGAAAGGTTTTTGTGTGAGGGAATACTATGGTGTCTTTGGATTTTTGATAGCTGTTATTTTTTCGGACGGAGTAACAGGTCATTAATTAATTTTTTGTCAAAATTTTGAAATTTTGGAAATTTTTGGGTTTTGGTTCAATCATATAAATGGCCATTCCTCCTGAAATACAAGTCGTAGAAAAGTGATTCTTATATTTTTTAGAAAGGTTTTTGTGTGAGGGAATACTATGGTTATCTTCGATTTTTAATAGCTGTTATGACTTTGGAGTAACAGGTCTTAATTAATTTTTTGTCAAATTTTTGAAATTTTTTGGTTTGGGGTTCAATCATATAAATGGCCATCCTCCTGAAATACCAAGTCGTAGAAAAAGTGATTTTCCTATATTTTTAGAAAGGTTTTTGTGTGAGGAATCATATGGTCTTCGGATTTTTGATAGCTGTTATACTTTCGGAGTAAAAGGTCCTTAATAATTTTTGTCAATTTGGAAAATTTTTGGATTTTTTTGGCTTCCAGTCATATCAAATGGCCATTCCTTCCTGAACATTACACAGTCGTAAAAAGTGATTTCTATATTTTTAGGAAAGGTTTTTGAGTGGGATTATATTCCAAGTTTCAGATTGATAGCTCTTATACTTTCGGAGTAACAGGGTCCTAAATCTTAATTTTTTTGTAAATTTTGAAATTTTTGGATTTTTAGGGTTAAGTCATATAAATGGCCTATTCCTTCCTAAATACAAGTCGTAGAAAAGTGTTTTTTATATTTTTAGATAGGTTTTTGTGTGAGAAATACTATGGTGTCTTCGGGAATTTTAATAGCTGTTATACTCTTTGGGAGTAAAAGGTTCTTTAATTAATTTTTGTTAATTTTTGAAAATTTTTTGGTTTTTGGGGGCTTTCAATCAAATAAATGGCCATTCCTCTTGAAATACAAGGTCGTAGAAAATGGATTTTTATATTTTTAAAAGGTTATTTGTGTGAGGAAATACTATTGGTGTCTTCGTATTCTTTTTATAGCTTTTTACTTTCGAGTAACAGGTCCTTAATTAATTTTTTGTCATTTTTGAAATTTTGATTTTTTTGGTTCAATCATATAAACCATTTCTCCTGAAATACAAGACGTAGAAAGCTGTGAATATTTATATTTGTGAAAGGTTTTTGTGATCTGAGGATTACTATCGGTGTCTTCGGATTTTTAATAGCTGTTATTACGTTTTGAGCAACAGGTTCTTAATTAATTTTTTTTCAAGAATTTCGAAATTTTGAAAATTTTTTGGATTTTTCTTGGTGCAGTCAATATAAATGGCCATTCCACCTGAAATACAAGTCGTAGATAGGTTTGATTTTTATATTTTCTAAGAAAGGTTTTGTGTGAGGAATTCTATGATGGTGTCTTCGGTTTTTAATAGCTGTTATACTTTGGAGTAACATGTTCTTTAATTAATTTTGTCAAATTTTGAAATTTTGAAATTTTTGGGTTTGTGTTATTCAAACATCCATACTTAATGCGCCATTTCTCCTGAAATACAGCGGTACCGCAAGTGATTTCTATGTTTTTGGTGAGAATTCATCTCAATATAGAAAAAATGTAGTCGGATCTCCATGCATGTAGTATGAAGAAAAAACTCACTCACGAGATATATCTAATGGAGTGTGGCTTTCCGAGTAATTTAACTAGCTGTTATACATTATTGGATATAAGTAACAGGTTCTTCAATTAATTTATTGTTCCAAAATTTTGAAATTTTGAAATTTTATATAGGGTTTTTTTGGGATATTATTTATCAATATCATATATAATATGGAATAGCGCCCTCTCTATATCTATTCTATTAATGAATAAATTTGATCTAATGATTTACGAAATAGGTTATTTATTTATGTTAGTGAAGGATAGAAAGTTTTCCTTGCGTCCGTCGGTATTTTTAAATAGCTGTGTATATAACTATATATTTGGATATAATATATATATAATTCACATGTTTCTTTTCATAACTTTTTTTTAATAAATTTATATCGAAATTTATAAAATTTTGGATTTTTAATTATGCGTATTACAGTGATCAATATTAAAATATATATGGAAGTGGTTATGCACTTCCACTGCTACTCTAATAAGCGAAGTACAGTGTTAAGTAAAAATAATGTTGATAATATTTAATTGAAAGTCTGCGATTGTTTGTGTGTGAGGTTTTAAAAACTCATGGATTGGTGAGTACTTTCAGAGAGATTTATGTATAATAAAGACATAATAATATACTGGCTAAATTAGGAAAGACGCCCAAAGAATCTAATATCGCCCAAAAGGCCCCAAAAATGACCCTCTTCCTTTATACGAGTAATTCAGTCTATCTAATGTACATTTATTTCTCCTCAGAAAGTCCAGCTTCTCTTCTGACAATTTATAAATTTTTGAACGAATATAATGGTTGTAGAGTTATCAATCAGTTCCTAACAACATATTCCCACTGAAAATACACTCTATATATAGTAAAAAATTTTTTATATTTTTAGAAAGGTTTTGTGTATGATGAATATACTTATATGATTATTAAGGGTTATTATATTATGTGTATCTATCGGATATATTTCATTGAATAAGCTTTTAATTCTTATTCTGGTATATATATATATATATAGTATAAGTAAAATTAGATTAATTTTAAATTTTTGTCTAATTATTTGTAATAATTTATTTGGATAAATTATTATTAATATTTCTGATGCCGTGTGGGTTCAATCATATATAATTGGGCCATTCCTTCCTTGGAAATACAAGACCGTAGAAAAGTGGTAGTAGTGAGATAAATAGTGACTATGTAATAAAATGCCTATTGCTCATTTAGAGGATAATAGTTGGTAGAGATCAGGCGAGGAATTCAGCATTAATATAATAGTATTCTTACACACACGACATCGATTTTATTAATAGCTGTTAATATTCATATATTTGTGTATATTATAAATATATATATAATATATTCATATATTATACTATTAAGGGGACGTGATTCTTAATTAATTTTTTATGTCTTAAAATAATTATTTTGTAAATACTTTTGAAATTTTGGCGTTATTTTATGGTTGGGTTATCAATCAATATAAATGGCCATTTTCTATCCTGATAAATACAAGTATTTCGTATGTATAAGAAGATTTCATGAAGTTTCATGAAAACGAGATATAGTTGGTCTATTTTGATAAGGTTCAATATTCCTCTACATTTTTGTCTGTGAGTTTTTGATAGCTTTGAATACTCTTAAAGGAGTGAATAGAGATCTACTTGAGTGTTCTTCAACGTTTCTAAGTATAAAATTCTTTTTATATACTATACAAATTTTTGGTCATTCTTTTGGTAAAGGAAAGAGCCTACTGATCCATTTTTCTTTAATTTATCCTCTCTTATGAAATATACAAGACTTTAGAAATAATAGTGATATTATATTTGCATATATACATTAGATATTTATTAACCATTTTACTATTTAAGTAATGTAATGGAATTTACTATATTTGGATAGTCTTCAGGAATTTTTAATAGCTGTTTATAACTTATTTGTGATAATATAATATTATTCGGAAAAAGGGTTTGCTGTACAAGATGGACAGATATGGCATATGACGGATATAGAAATAAATAATTTGAAAACTAAATTTGATAAAAAAATTTAATAATAAAAAGATTGTGTGGAGGTATATTTAGAAGAGAAAAAAAGAACTTATAAAATATTCAAACTCAATATATAGAGATATGGCCATTCTCTTTCTTAAAATTTATCAGGAGTCTCGTGTTAGAAAAAGTGGATTTTCTCTATTTATTCGGAAAAGGTATTATGTGGAGTTAACTCTACTATTTTGCGACTTCTTCGTGATTCTCTAACATCTCGTTTCAGTACTGGACCCCCTCATTACATGTTCTTAATTAATTGTAAAATTTTGAAATTTTGAAAATTTTTTCCGCCTTTTTCGTGCCGGCTTCAACTCACATAACTAATTATGGCGCAATCTCTCCTGACATATCACGTCTTAATACATGTGCTCTTTTTATATACTTTCTCTTAGCAATATACAGGTTTCTCTTTGTTCTCTTCGTAGGGCTCTCTCATTTCACTTCATTCTTGGTCTCATCTTCTCGTCTTCGGATTTTTCTTCTGCTATGCCCTCTCTTATACTTCTCGATCTTCTTCCTCTCATCCTCTTCTTGTACCTCTTTGCTTATTTTAACCTTTTGTTCAATTTTTCTGAAATTCTTTTGCGTATCTTTTTTCGGTTCAGTCATAAAATGGCCAGTTCCTACTGAAATACAAGCTTGTTAACAACTAACAAGTGTACTTTTCAATTATACCTCTTTTAGTATATTATATGGTTTTTTGGTTGTGTTAGGAAGTACTATAGGGTTGGATCTCGGATTTATGATAAAGCCTGGTTACTATTTTTCGGATAGTATAGTCCAGGTCTCCTTACCATTATATATATTTTCAATTTTGATAATGGTATAATTGCAGATTAAATTCATATATTTAGGCCATTCCTTCCATGAGAATACAAGTCGTAGAAAAGTAGATTTTAATATTTTTTTAGAAAGTTTTGTTTATGTTTATGAGGGAATACTATGTTATGTCTTCGTAGATTTATACTATTTAAGCTGTTAATACTTTGGTATAGAGTATACAGGTCTTAATTATTTATTTTTCAAATTTTGAATATTTTTGAAATTCTTTTATATGCTGATTTTGGTGGTTCTCAAATCATAATTAAATGGCTCATTTCCTCCTGAAAATACCAAGTTCGTAGAAAAATATTTTATTATATTTTTATTAGATTAAAGGTATTTTTGTGTAGGTAATACTATGGTGTCTTCGGATTTTTTGTTATGACTTTTAATATTATGATATAAGTAACAGTCCATTAATAAATATTTGTCATTAATTTTGAAATTTTTGGATTTTATTGGTTCAATCATATTAAATGGCCATTCCTTCTCTAGAAATACAAGACGATTAGAAAAAATAGTAATGATATATTAAATAATATTCTCATATAGAATTAAAGTTTTTGGGTAAACGAGATATACTATGGTGTCTTCGGATTTTTTATATAGCTGTTTATACTTTTTGATAATATATAAAATATACCTTTTCTTTCTTAATTAATTTTTGTCAAAAATTATTTGAAATTTTTGAAATTTTTGGGTTTGATTATTTAGTTTTTTTCTAAATTCAATATATAAATGGCCATTTCTCCTGAAATACAAGTCGTTAAAAAGTAATGTAAGACATTTCTTATGTATTATTTTTAGAGAAAGGTATTTTGTTAGTGAGGAATTACTAATGGTGGTACTTTTCGGTTATTTTATAGAACAAAATACTAGTACATTGCAATTTCCAACCAATTAATTTTTATGTCATAATTTTAAATTATTTGTAGATTTTTATGAGATTTTCAGTACATTTAATAATGGCCATTCCTACTGAAAAACAAAGGTGTAGAAAAGTGATTTTTATTATATATATTTAGAAAAGGTTTTTGTATGTGAGAAATACTTATGGTGTCTCTCGGAATTTATTTAATAGCTTAGTTATATTTATAACTCATTTTAGGTAAGTAACAGAGTTTCTATTATTAATTATTGTGTCAAATTTTGAAATAATGGTCATGAGTTTATTGTGAGCGTTCCATTATATAATCTTAATATTAATAATTTGACATCCTTTCCTGAAATACAAGTCTATTTAGAAAATGGATTTATTATTAATATTTTTAGAGAATAATAAGGTTTTATTATAGTGTCGTGGAGGTATAATGAATACATGTGTCTTCGATATATTTATTGATATAGCTTTATAATTACTTCTATATATAATATATATTTAAGTCATAAACAGTCCTTAAATAATGTTTAGGAGGATAATTTATTATGGATTATTTTATTTGGTTCAGTCATAATTTAATGCCCGATATAGCACCAGACGATTTGCTGAAAAGAGTGTTAGATTCTATATTTTTTAGAAATGATTTTTTGTAGTTGAGGTATTACATTTTATGGCTGTTCTTCTAGATTTATTAATTAATAGATTACTGTTATATTACTTTTGGCGCGTCGCGATATAATATATAGTGAGTATATAATATATATATAGTACATGTTTTACCTATTAATTAATTATTTAAGTACAAATTTTGAAATTTTGAATAAATATTTACAAAAGATTTGATAAAACCGAGTAGCTGTCGAGTCCTCAATAAATCCAAGTCAGAATGATAAATAGTGATATATATATATATTATATATTATTATTATTAAGATATGGTTATATATATGCTAAAATTTTTTAGCCACCTCTCCAGCGACAAAATATAATTTCGACTCTGTTCCACCACAACACTCTTTCGGGTCATTATGCAGGCGTCCGGCTCCGGGCTCCGGCTCCATCTCCCGCTAGTAACAGGCCTCTACCTGGTAGCTACTCGTTAATCCTCTCTGAGCACACTCTCTCAATCAGCTAGTTATTTCTCTGCAGCTCGATTATAAAGTTATAGTTATAGTTATTGTATAATAATAAAATAAACATTACTAGAAACCTCGAGAATATCCTCTCATGTGTAGTGAACAAGTCAGAAACTAGTATAAATGACTATATTGCTATTATATTATAATATTTATAGTTAATCAGTAATTTATATTAAGATAGAAAAATAAGATAGATACCTTTGAAAATGTTGTTCTTTCTAGTATAATATTTGGTTTAATCATCTGGTGGCAAAAATATTTTTTAATTGAAAATTAGCTTGTCACTTTCTAATAATTATAATTTTAATTTTAGATTATATAATTGTAATTAACTAGAGAAGTGTATTAGACAAAAATTCTCCCATTAAAAGCAAATCTCTTTTACATTTTCTCCCTCTCTTCTCTTCTCGAGGTCTCATCTACTCTCGGTGTCTTTTGCTGTTTCTTTTCTTGATTGCTTCGTGCGTTTCTTCATACTTTCGGCCAGTTAACAGCGTCTCCTTTACATATCTTCTTCTGCTCAATTTCTCGGGAGAACATATAAGAGATCTCTTTCTTTTTTGAGCTTGTCTCTCAGTCCACTTACCTTACAAAGGCCCCTTGTGCTAAAAAATGGTATTTCACCTACGTCTCTCTTTCTCTATCTCTATTATATACTATATATATATATATATATATATAATATATTATCACATAACTCAAAATATATTTTGATTATTATATATATATATATATATAATATTATATTGTATTATTATAAGTATATTTATATTATTTGATGCAAAGAAAGGCCTACTAATAATTTTTTGATTTTTCCAGAAACCTTATGAAGTTTTAATTAATAGTCAAATAATTCATAACGAATAAAACGCTCTTTTTCCTTATTAAATATTTGATTAAAATATTATATGCTACTTTTACAATTGAAAGTAACATCAGTCCCTTTCATTCACTGTAGTAATAACGAAAAAAAGGCATATTTGAAGTTTCAGTTCTTGAACAAGATCAGCGATAATTATATAGTATATATATATATATAATATATAATTAATATATATTATTATATATATATATATTATTATATATATATAATATATATTACATATTACATATCTATATATATATTATATATATTTATATTATTAACTAATATAATATTTACTCATTATTATATAATATACATATATATATTATATTATACTATTAATATAATATACTATATAAGTATAATATATTATATACTATTTATATTTATTATATAGTATATATATTATATATGTACTATATATAGTATAATTATATATATATTATATATATATTATATATATATATATATATATTATATATATATATATATATACTATTTATATATATTATATAATAATATATATATACTACTATATTATATATATATATTCATCACCCACCTCTCCCCAAGACTGGGGTTAAAGGGTAACATGCACCGAAACAGAAAAGTAGTAGAAAAATATGATTGCACAGTTGAAGAAGAAAGCCAAGCCTTATCGCCCCCTTTTATACCCTTTTAGTGAGAAACTTGTCGTAGCAGTCAGAAAATCCACCCTAGAGCTTTCACGGGACCGCGACGGACCCCACTAATGCATCTCGTCAATTAGGTTTATCCCAATAGCCCAGGTGACAAACCATACCCACCTCACAGAACACCCACCATTCATCCTCTCTTATCATCCTTTTCATTCTGCCCTATGCCAGACTTACATTTCTCATCCAGGTATTCCTTTACTTGACTCCATCACTTTTTATTCCGGCTTCCAGCCGGCGATTCCCACCACACATCCTTAAAGATCTAACTCAACACATTCTCACGAATTTCAACCAAATTCCTTCCCCCTCTCAACGTACTTTTCTTGCAGCAATGGACAGCAACTAAGCATTCGATACAGTACAAGCTCATTACTTAACACAGTTAAACTCATCTTTTATCAATTTTTTCACACCTAACACGCCCCTATATTAAGTGGTGGTCACAAAAAATCAATGTTCGAATTTTTTTATCCGGGGGACCCCCTAAAAGTTGAATTGGAAAAATTACAAAAGAAAAGAAATAATAGAGGTTCAAAGTGATGCGATCGATGCGAATCTTTTTGGAAAAAAAAAATCGCAGTTTTTCCGTCATAAAGCTGCGAATTTTTGCAGAAAAATCGCAGTTTTTCCTTCTTGAGATGAAAACCATTCGTCCTTGAAACTTGATTCTTTTTTATTTAATAGCAAACGTTCATGTCTTGAAGTTTTACTGGCCCTGGCACTGCTTTTTGTTAAAACATAAATTTGAAGATATCCAGCATTTTCTAAGGCCGGACATGATCCGATTCCTCAAAAGTGACTTTTTATGCAAAACCCAAAAAACGTTGCCACACAATTTAAATTTCTTTCGCAGATAGTCGAACTTTAATTTTATATTTTTTTAAAATAGGTTTAGTAAAGCTTCAGAAAAACTGCATGTGATTCTTTAAAGAAGAATTAGGAGAAAAAGAAAAGGCGAAGAGAGGTCTATAATAATTAAAACAAATATGTTCAAATGCACTTTTATTCCCAAGTATCGTTATAAAAAATGCAGAATTAGTAAAGGAAGAATAAATAATATTTAATTATTATTTTACATCTAGGATTAAGGTGGTATTTGAAGAATCAGGGAAATTTTGTACCTTCACTTCAGATACAGCTATGTAACAAAAAGCTACCTTCGTTATTCGTCCTTCGCCAAAGCAGTATACTTGAAGTCCTGGGATTATTTTACCCCCCCTTTCAGCTTTGTCATTGAAAACCTTAAAACCAGTTTCAAACATACTTATACTTATTTTAAATAATGATTGATTTCACACCCACGTACAATCAGGCATCTTTTACAATTTTTATAAATCCTCTTTTAGAAAAATTAAAATTCGAGAGGAGAAAAAAATTAACTTCTGATTGGTCAATAAGAATTAATCACTTGTTTTAGTATGAATGTTGCTCTTTTCCGATTCCTATCACCATCATAATTCATCATCCTTTTTCATGTCTAGTTGGCTTTCACATATTAGATAATGTTTTATTGACATTTTTTTCCAATGTATCATCGCTAAATGACAAATGCAACTTCCTGCCGAATTAAGATACTAGATGTTTTCATTTTTAAACAGTGACTTGTCTGGCAACCTCTTTATTCAACTTTTATGTAGTAAGGAAAGCGTTACACCAATGCTGAAGGCCTTCAGAGATTCTGGATCAGAAGTGTGGTATGTAAGTCACCAGCTGTATATATATATACTTATAATCTATATATATAATAGGTATAAGTATATATCATATATATATATATATTTATATATATATTAATATATATTGATATATATACGTATATAATATATATATACTATATATCATAATATATATATATATATAGTTATATATTAATAGTATACGTAATATATATATTATCTTATTATATATATATATATATATATTAATATATATAAATATAATTATAATATTAGTATATTATATCTACTATATATATAATATAGATATTAAGTTCACCAGCATTATATATCATATATTTATTAATTTATTTTTTACTTGATGTACTAATATTTTCTAAGATTAAAACTATTCGAATTCGAGTGGAGTATTAAATTAAATCTGCAGATCGTAAGAGCCTCATTTTTGATCAAACGAATCTTGCTGCAATAATAATAATAATAATAATTAATTAATAATAAAATAATTTAATAATAATATACTAATAGATAATAATAATAATAATAATAATAATAATAACAATATATAATAAAATGTAATAATTTATAATAATAATAATACCATTTATAATAATTAATAATAATAATAATAATAATTCAATAATAATAATAATGGGTGATATAATAATAATTAATAATATAAGAATAATATTAATAATATAATAATAATAATAATAACAATAATAATAATAATAAAAATAACAGTAATAATAGGGTGATTACTAATTCGAACAGTGATAAAATTAAATTTCATTCTACTTCTGCCGAATTTTACTAAAGTGTCCTAAGTAAATACTGTGTAAGCCTCTTTTGTGTGCTCTACCTTTATTAAATAAACTACACATTATATCATTGAGCTTTAAAAGACTAGGGCTCCTCCCATGGCTACACACACTATTTAGGACATTTTCCATCTAAATTTTAGAAAACGCCTCAGGTGAAGGAAAGATTCCCATCTGTCATAAATTTATTGAATAAAAGGGTATCTCGTTATAATATGTAAAATTTAAAGATGTTCTCACACTTAGACAAAGATCTTTTTTAAAATATTATATTTTAGGCCATGACCTTTTTTAGCTTGACCTTTTTTGGGCGCCCCTTCGCAGAAGGGGCCCGCCAGACGGTTGCGAAGCATGTATGTACGTAGCCGCGCCCCTAATTTTTGGCCCCCCTTTTGGTCTTCCATGGTCATTTTTGCGCCCACGCTAAATTTTTGGCGCTTTATCTCTTTTCAACTTGAAACAATTTTCTTATTTCATTGACCTTGATATCTCTTTTTCCATCTCCTTGATACCGTATCTAACATTGAACGGGCCTGTATGTATCGTTCCTACCTTGAACGCCTGTAGGGTACACTATCTGTGTGTATCTTATCCTAACATTGGACACACACACACACCACAACACACACCACACACCACACACACCCGGCCATGACTCCCTACTTTCCACCATCCCTTCCACCACCCCTCCTGCTCCCGCACCAAGCAGTCCTTATTGCCTCTAAGACATGCTGTCTTTACCTGTTCGAAGTTCCACCTTGGTCATAAAATCAAAAGTATTATAACCCAAGAGTGTATAAGAACACCTACCCACTCTGGAAGTTTTGGAGACATGTATCCACAGTCAAGTCCTCGAGTCTCGGGGATGGAGATTTTTTATTTAATTCAAGTCTATAGGTAGCGTACCCCGTGGAAGCCCAATAAGATAATGATTAATAATAATGAATCAATGCATAATAATACATAATATAAAAGATAATAATAAGTAATAATAATATTTAATGAGTTATATAATATAATATACTATACTATATATATAGTATTATCATGTACTATTATATGATAATTAGATAGTATAGATATACTATATAGTATCTCAATTATATGTATATATATAATATCCCTCATATATATATCAGTATATATTTATATATAATACTTCTATATATTATATACTATATTATTATTATATATATATAATATAGTATATATATAGTATAGATATATATGTACGTATATATATATATATATTATATCTAATATATATATACTATAATATATATATAATATTAAGTATTATATTAAGTATATTATATAATATATTATATTATCATATACTTAACTATAGTCTTTAATCATAGTTATATTATTATCTTACCACGTGCCGTCTAACACGATACGAGTGAGACAAATATATATAATATATTATTAATTATATAATATTAATATTATATTATATATAATATATAGTATATATATATATTATATATAATATAGGATATATATATATTAGTATATATTAATATAATAATAGGCGCTCACAGTTGACACTTACCACACACCACCACACACCACAACCAACACACACCACACACACAGCACCACACACACACACACCACCAACACACACACAACACAACACACACACTGCCAAGCCTTTGGTCTTCCAGGTGGTCAATTTTGGCCAACCCTAATTTTTGGCCATCACGGTATTTTTCGGGCACCCTAATTATTCGGACAACCTTTGATTTTAAGAACCCAAATTTTTGAAGAACCCAAATTTTCTGCTAGATAATTTTCTATCTCGGGTACAATTTTGCCCGTATAGCTTTTTTGACCTTGTAGCTTTTATTGATGCCCAACATTTGAACTTGTAGCTTTTTTGATGACTCATCTTTGTCAGTTTATCTCTGATGGTTCATTCTTTGGATGACTCAACTTTCGATGACGTCATCTTGGCGCATTCATCTTGGACGGTGTTCTGTATACTTTGATGTCGCCTATATTGATGGACTCCAGATTTGATTGATGGTTCAGTACATTTTTGAAGGTTCAAGGTCACTTCAGATGGGTTCCCAGAATCACAGTAAGCGAGTGTCTAGGAGTGTTACTCATTTAGATATCTCATGTGTTATGTGGAAACGTGCAAACGTGAGCGACTGCAACTGAGTGCCAATGAGGCAATGATTGCAGAGTGAGTGCAATGAGTTCCAATGAGTGCCACTAAAAAAGTGGACAACTTAGTGAACAACTTCTTATATAACAAGCATTTTCCTACAACCTCCCTGAGCTAGAAAAGGTCCCTAATATGGTGTGTACCCTTAGTTCTAAGGTCATGAGGAATCGATGGTGTATATTACAAGCTGCGAGGATGCTTCCTATCTATGAGTTAGTATATATATATATTTATAGCTATATATAGTATATATACTACTATATATATATATATTATTAATATACAATATATATTATATATTGATATATAATATATATATACTACATATACTATATTATTATATATATAATTATTAGTACATATATAATTAAAATAGCTTAATTAAACTAAACACCGTATATACATTATATATATCAATATAATATTTATATAATATATATATATATATATATAGTATATATAATAGTAGTATGATTTATATATATATATATATATATTAATTTATATATATAGATAATATATTTATAATATATATAAATACATATACTTATTATATTTAATATTATATATATTATATAATCTTTATATATATATATATATATATATGATTATTCTATATATATATATATACATATGTATTATATATACTATATAGAATATATAGAATATATATAACTGCCCACGCACACACACCACACACATACTATTACACATACACACACACAAACACTAACACTCACACAAATATTACAGCCCTCACTGACCGCTTACACAACACACACACCGACACAGATACACAGATCTACCACCCAGCTAAAAAGGACACTTATAACCACCTTACACTTCGGGATTACACACACACACACACCTACACTACGGCCATAAGGACACTTATACACAACTTTACACTCACCAATAGAACTTACACCATACAACACCTATGACACTTATAAGCACTTACAGTCTCCATAGACACTTACACTAGCCCATATTCACTTACACTCACACACACCCAAAGACACTTACACTTGCACTCACACACTCGATATTTTGATTCCTCACTTTGATGAGATTCAAATAAGACACAGGCCTAATATATGAATGTCTTTCCGTTGTATAGCTGTTCCCACGGCGCAGCATGCGCCCTTCCCGCAAAGACACCCAACCCCGCACCCAGCAGATATCGGTGCGACAACCGCCGTGTATCCGCCGCCGCCGCTGCGCCGCAGGCGCAGTATTACCGACGTAACCGCCGCCGACCGTCGCGCCCAGCACTAGGCAACAATTTCCCCTGCCGCGAAATGACCATAATAGTATAAACCATGGAGTCATTCATTTTTCATTTCATTTATTAACAATTTTTTATTAAAACATTTTCGCGATCTAAATTGACAACTCATTACAGACCTAATTATATTTCTATTTAACACTTTTCATCGTTGTGGTTCCAATTTCAAACTATCCTACAAATTTCTTTTTAAAAATATGCTTCTTACATTATAGCTTCGTCCCATTTAACATTTGTTATTTAAATCATATACTTTACATATCTTAAACAGTAAATCAGTAAATCAATAGAGGTGTTACCTTACAGCACGCAAAGGGGACTACATAGTATGCTTTGTTTTACATGCTTCATGGCTTTAACTACATAATGTTTGTACTTGTTTAACTCATATATTTATACACTTACATACAATTTAAAGGCCAGTAAAATCGCGTTAAGATCAATAGAGGTGGTTAATAGCAACAAGGCGGTTTAGTATGCAGTTTGTCCTATACGTGCTTTACTGCATTTAACTCAATGTTTTACTGCTTTAACTCAATATATTTATTAACATTACATACCTTCAAGCAGTAGAATCGTAATTTCAATGGGTGTTTACAGTTGAGAACAAGCGGATGTGGGTAGTATGGGTGGGTGTGTTTTACTGCTTTACTGCTTTAATCCATGTGTTTTTACTTCTTTACTGGCTGTTTAACCTCAGTATGTTTTAACTGCTTACTAGCTCAATATGCTTTACTGCATTTAACTGCATTATTTATTAACAATTAACTGTCTTTTTATTTTGTTTAATACTTTTTTATTTTATATATTATTTTTATTTTTATTATTTTATTCTTTATTTTATTATTATATTATTTTATTATTATTTTTTAGTTATATCTTAGTTGTTATTCTACTTCATGCAATTGTTTATTATCAATTTAACACAACAACACACAGCACACACAACACACACACACACACTACACCACACACACACACCACAAACCACACACACACCACACACACCACACACACACGCAACCCTGTTTTAACATATCACAAATAAAAGTTCTTTGTCATTGAACATAACGTTATTCTATTAAAACATATTTATGTTTTCTAATAACGAGTCATTTATATTACTCATTTCATGTATTACACTAAAAATTATTTCAAATTCTATAACTTCTCAACTTATAAATCAATCATATCTAATCTTGACAAGGTAATTTATATATTAAACTGTTAATATTGTGTCTTTAGAAATGTCTGAGTATCATATTTTAAATGAATGTTTTCTAGAATGTCTGGAGTCTGAAAATGTTATATTTAAAAAAAATCCTATTGAGGTTACCTTAATAATTATAATTCAGTAAGATCAGTATACAGGGCGAAGCCCTAGCATCCCCTCTTACACCAAGCTAGCCCACGTTATTGTTCATTGACTTACTGCTTCTACATCATCCTATTATCCATGTAATAAGGTAATTCAAAATACAAATAAGTTATTATCCAACAAACAATGTATATTTATTAAAAATCATTCTAATGCTTTCTATTTAAAAATAACAATTATTCACTTACATTTATATTATTCGCTCCATGTTAACTAAAATATTTCAACAGTTTTTTTTAAATATAACTTGGATTTTCTTTATTATTAGCTATGTACATTGGACAATCCAACACGGGAAAACACAACAACCCGCACTCCTTCCAGATACGAAATGAACCTCTCTCTGGTAAAATGTGTGACAATAACTACTTTAGGCCTCAAATTTAGGATAAGCCTTTTTGTACCCGGGGCGGATTTAGCCTAATACCAGTCCAAATATATTCAACTGACCTCTTTCTGAAAATTGTGGTGAAATAACTCCGTTAGGCCTAAATTTAGGCCTAAAATTAGGATAAACCTTTTTTGTATCCCGGGGCTGATTTAAGGCCTAATACGCGGGTCAAAAGGTAATTCAATATAGATAAGATTCGAAGAATCCTGTTATTAATTAATTTTATAATATCATTTGCAAACTTTAAACACTGCTGGATCGGATAAGATCCTTCTAAGCAGGTAGAAGGAATATTGTTACCTTTCTTGTTGAGAGGACCGAGTAATCAATGTATCTACTCTATGATGCGCCATGTGAAAGTTGGTCGAGAAGTTATTTTATACTTTTGGTTTTAGGGTAAGTAAAAAACATGTTTTTACATATACTGAGCCTAAGTTTCGTTTTATAACCTTACGATTATATTTTGTTTGAAATTATTATTATAAGAAAGTAATAAATAAGGATAATAAAAACGTTACTTACTATTTAATTGGAAATTTAATAATCTTATCTTACAAGATGTTTCATAATATATATATATATTATATTACTATATTATATTAATATATTATATATATTATATTATTTAATATATATATAATATATATTATATATGTGTGTGATTATATACGTATAATATCATATTATATTTAGCGATTAACAATAAGATGATTATACAAAACGTGTAAATATATTTACAATATTGTTATATATAAGGTTAACATTAAATATAATCTAGGATATTTTTATACTTACACTTCACATACTCATTTTTACACTGAATGCTTATGACTATGTTTATTATTAAACTCTCTAATTCTTTGCAATATAGCCAATCATTTATAATCATTAATCGATTGTATAGTTTCGTATCTCAGTAATAACTTCAGTTAACACATATGTAGAAAAGTTCCCGCTCAGATATCATAGTACTAATTTACATTCTGGTCACCCTGCATAAACTTTCTTGCCATTGTTGTTCTAAGTAGGATAAATGAATTCTGTAACGTCTATAGAATTGAGATGAAGCGATCGATGAGGAGGTAGATCATCGGAGTCAGCGGTTTTCTAAATGCGTACGTCATCTTGAAAATAATAAACATGTAGAAGCATACGTTACCTAATTACATAACATATGTCTTCTTCATCGTGCATCCATTAAACATTCGCTACGGACCTCTAACTATATTTCAGCTGCCGTATAGACACTGAATGTAGACATCATTAATGATGTAGGTTCAAGAGGCTGTATTCATTATTCTTGCCATAATTCTTAACTTCCAAACTCGATTATGTTTTGGAATGTTTACTCAAATGCTAGAAGTAAGATATGCTTATCGCTTGTTATCTGTCCAACGCCGACCTAAACTGTTTCGGTCAGTTTAAAGGTGAGCTTTGGTTAAAGATTCTTGCAACCACTCTTCAGTGTGAGATATACAATATACAAGTGATATTTCATCCATGGAACTCTATGAAATACGCTAGGTACTAGTAACATGAGTGAATGCAGTAGCACACTTGAAAACAATGTCATAATCCTATCGGGTTTTCTTTTTGTATAAAGAATCGAAACCCTCATTCTGGGATCTTAATTTACCCACTGGACAAAATGTCTTGTATTGAGGTCTACCTGTTAAGGTGAATCATATGATATACACTTAGTGAAACTAGAACACTTTTATTACAATTCAGAGAACTTGTGCACCGCTTACCATATAATTATTGTATTTTTAAATTATTTGAGATCAAAATTATTTTTCAAATATAAGTTTAAAGAACTAAGATATTTTTCATCTCATGCTTAGGCTCAGGGTATGAAAAAAGAAACATGTTTTTCAATACCTTAAATCCAAAGAGCATAAATAATTCTCGACCAATCAATAGCCATTCAATATAGAGATTATAGGAATACTCTCGTCCACTCAAAGAAGGTAACATTTCGCTTCTACCTGACTCTAAGGGATCTTTTACCGATCCAGCAAGTGTTTCAGTTTGAAAATATAATTTATAAATAATAATAACATTGATTCTCGGTTCTTGTCTATATACTGGAATAACCTTTTGACCCGGTATTAGGTTACAATATCAGACCCGGATAACAAGAAAGGTTTTCCTAATTCTAGGCCTAATTTAGGTCCTAACGCTAGTTATTTGCACCATTTACAGAAGAGGTCAGTTTGAAACTATATTGTTGACTGGTATTAGGCCTAAAATCGCCCCGGGACGGTACAAAAAGGCTTTCCTAATTTCAGGCTAAGTAGTTATTTCAACACACTTTACACAGAGAGAGGTCAGTTTCGTACCTGTAAGGAGAGCGCGTGTGCAGATTGTGTTTTCTCGTGTTGGAATGTCCTTTGTGACATAGATTTAATAAACGAAAATCCAACAATTATTCTAAATGCGATTTTAAAATATTCTAGATTAACTTAGTGCGAAATAATATAATGCGTAAGTGAAGATAATGTATTTTAAATAAATCCTAGATGATTTCAATACAAATACATAAGGTTATGTTACACGAGAGAACTTATTTTGATTTATTTTATACTTATTACATTGCTAAGAATGATGTAAAGCAGTAGGGCATCGCCAGAACAAACGTGAGCATAGACTTGTGGAGATGCTTTAAAACAAGAATACGTTGACTGATATACCATCTTCATTAGCGGAACGACTCGTCAAATATATGTTTTAATAAATGAGAAATTTCATAAATTTTAGTAAAATATTGGTTAAAACTTGATAGTTATAAAATTATAAACAAAAAATTATTAAAAGTAATATAAATTCTTTGTTCAAAAGATAATGATTGATTTATTAATAGAAGTTTAAGAAAACATTTACCTAAATATCGGTTACAATTGAATGAAGTAATATAATTACGATATTAATTAAAACATTAAATGTTTTACATAAATTTTATTATTATGTTAACTGAGAAGAACTTAATTTGATATGTTTAGACAGGAAGTCGCGTGTGTAGTGTGTGTTGTGTTGTAGATCTAGCGGTATCCTGATCTATGTATGGTCGTGTAGTGTCCGGTGTGATGGGGTGTGTGTGTGTAGTGTGTGCTGTGTGTGGTTGTGTCTGTGTTAATGATAATAACATAGCATTGAGTAGATCTCTCTCT
>JABUQX010119237.1:2500-15922 GCA_015478945.1 Trachelipus rathkii | reverse complement strand
TATATATATATATATATTAGTACATATATAATAATATAAAAGTATGATATTATATAATATATATATATATATATATATATATATAATATATATATATATATATATAATATATATATAGTATGGTAAAAACTTACTTAACAGCCCCTACTTAACAGCCACAGGTTAATACTGAAAATTATTAAATGTTTCTTCTATATCAAACAAAACCGGCCTCCGCATAATAAAAAAGGCTGTGGAAGAATTGTGAGAACTCCCTGCAATTTTTCTTAAGGAATTAATACATTTTAAGTAGATTTGTTATTATTTTTTTTGAACTTCATTTTACTGCGTAATTGCAAAATTCCATATATATAGACTACTTGGATGTTAAGTACCTCAGTATTTGCAGTTATTGCAAGAAAGAAGGCCATGTAAAAGCCGAGTGTCATTCTCGATAAATCTCCTCACTCTAATTTAAAAAACAACATTCCCTAAGTTTTCGTGAAACTAGGCTGAACCAAACCTAACCAGAATCTAAAACCTAACCTTAGGCCCCTGAAGCTAACCTAGGCCTAACCTAGAACCTAACCTGAAAACCCACCACCACCACCAAATTCATGTGCTAGAGGACTATTTACGTATCATAGGCGGTCTACCTGGAATTTTTTTTTGGAAAGTCTGACGTCCGTTCCGCGTGGGCGCTCTAACAAAGTAAAGTCTATGTTACAACACACACTAGGGTAGGGGTAGGGGCCTATATATATATTAATATATATTATATATAATAATATATATATATATATATATATTTACTTAGTACTGTGTCTTTCAGAATATATCTCCAACTGAAAAGTAGATTTATAGTATATAGTATATATAAAAAAAAGGGACCCTATAGTATAGTTGAGATGAAACTGTGAACTTTAAGAAAAGCTTCTCTAATGGTAGTCTTTCCTATGCTTTAAAGAAATTTATTACAGAAAAGCAGCAAATTCAACGATACGAAAATGACATCAGGCCCTCAACGGCCACCCATCCACAATATCTTTAAATTTTGGTGGATCATATTCAGAACTGGAGTCAGGTTGGAATGCCTCCTTTGAATCAGAATTGGTTCGAAAATCAGATCCTAGACTACAAGGTTCATTTTCATTTAAATTTCTTTTCCAATTGTTGTAAGTAGTATTATGTTTTCCTCTTACATTGGCTTCTCAAATGAAAGGCTTTTGTTTAGTTTTTATTGATTTAGAAAAACACACCGGACAGGCATGTTTTCTTCCTCATCATAGTGAAATTTTCACCCAGTTTCTGGTCATAGCGAGCGCAAAGACAGTTATCCCACCTTTGTCCATGTTCTCCAAGCCCGCCTGCCAAAGTAATTTTGCCCTCCGGAATCAGATGTTCGCCCTGAGACAGACGATCTCCAACATTCCATGAAAGGATTGAATATGACCCCATACTTCCATGGATGGATGTGATGACGCCCTCTGGCAAGGACGTCATTAGGAATCTTGAGAAGACGGTCAATTTTATTTCTTAACCTTTACGTTTAAATTAATTTTGATAGGCCTTAATATTATTTTGGAGATTAACTTGATTTTTTCTAAAAAGTTAAAATAAATATCAGAAGTATTTAGTTTTTTGACAAAAAGATACTGTAATTCAACATATAAATATAAGAAGTCAATTAATTTTTGTGAGTGCTAAGTATGAATAAGCAAAGCTAATGAACAATTTGAAATAATTGATACGGTCAACAATTAAGCACGAAGCTCAAATAAGTACTTATAAATCACTTTCCAGCCACTGCGGGAATTGCGAATATTGATACAACTGAATCGAACTGAGCGTTAGTGATTTGAATTCAAAGTTCGCGAGATGTAACAAGACTCAGCATTACTCAGAGCTCACTTGTTGACCATTCAGTGATATAGTTATGAAGATGAACGAAACTCGCGGTTCTTTGAGGTTAGATAATAAAACTCGATTGTAAATATAGTTATGAAATAATTTAATTAAGTAGTAAGAGCTTTTTAAAAATAATATATAATGCATTACAGTAAACTTAGGTTTTACTTGATACGTATAGAGAGAATAGTAGGAATAAGAAGATAAAGAATATAATATATAGTATATGATATATATTATATAAAGAAAGAATAGTAATATACGAATACTCTTGATATATAAAAAATAATTGATTTATAATGAAAAGACCCCAATAAGCACCAGACTGGCACCGCACCGCCACCAATAAGACTTCGCACCGCCGCACGCGCAAACCGCACTACAGGCACCAAATATGCTTCGCACCTGAACGCACCGCCAACAGATATAGAATCAGCACCATGATAAAACTAAAAAGAAAAATTCTCGGTCACCGTACTGACACCGCAGACCGCACACGACATATACAAGAACTTCGCACCATACGCACCGCACCTGAGCACACGCAAACCTGGATGAGATAGGCAGTATGCCACCCTAATTCGCCAACCTAGAAATGATAAATTCACTGGGAGAATAGAGTTTCATTTTGTAAAGGCAGAAATTTATGGCAATTATTTTACTGGAAAAAGTTTTAAATATCGAAATAAAATGATAAATGTGTTATTTATTTTAATTCTTGACTGTAATATTAATTAAATTCAAATCATTCCGGAAAAACTGAGAAGTTAACTAATTTAAATTAGTGATAGCGTAAGTATATGAATAAATAATATATAGAATAATAATATAGTATAGTAATAATATATAATATATTATAATATATATAGATATATATAATATAATTATAAATAATATATTAAGTTAAATATAGTTATAATATAATTAGTATTAAATAGAATAAAGAAAGAAGAGAAAGGAAACTATATGACGAGCGTGTTCGGTTATATAAGTCCTAGTAGTATCGTAACCATGTCACCTTTATTGTCGAATTCTCGAATATATGTAAAAAGTGTAGAAGAATTCCAAGAAGTGTTCCAAGTACGAAATCTTTACAACTCTTTACTGACAACCTCTTTGACACATCTTTAATTAATTATTTCCTTTTAGAAATAGTGAAAAAGATAATACTCTTTAAATGAGTGTCATACCAACTTCTTAATAATTTTGTAACCAGATTCCAATGCTGGCAATTATTATACGTATACAGATATCATTATGACTATATATAGAGTATAAGTATAATATATATAGCAATAGGCATAGTCACATGAAGCAGGCGGGGGGTAGTGAAGGAGTTATGTATATACACGTAGTGCTCTCCGCCAGAATAATAGGCGTAGTATATATTAAGAAATAAGAATGTATAATATATATATTATAGTACAGATTATGACTAAACGGGTAGCCCGTAAAATAAGAATAGGTCAATAGCAATATACTAGAAAATAAATTGATGGACGGCCTAGTATTGCAGGCATTTAGTATAAATTGTCAGCCCTATAATAATATATCCATATATAGAGTATACCTGTCCCTTGGCAAAATACCCACGGCCCGAACCCACAATATCTTTCTTATACATTTTACCGTTAGATTTGTTTTGCAACATTGTTCTGACCAAGTCTTCAGTTTTTTTTTTTTTTTTATCTGTAATATTCTTTTAAAGTTACATCTGATTTAAGAATTGGATTCATCATTCAATAATTATTAGTAGTTAATTAATTGATTATTAATGTAATTATTATTTTGGACTGTTATTGATGATAATTATTATTTATTAAGATAATTATTAATCCCGATTATGGGTATTGATTTATTGTATTGACCTCCGTATATTAAAACAGGATATCATTGATGATGATTGATGTTAAGTATTATATTACTTATCAGCATTGAAGTGTATGATCTCATTATTATGAGGTATCACGAATTAGTTTATACTCTCATTATTATCCCGGGAGTTATTATTACGTAGTTCAAAACTTTCATTATAGTTGCATTTACTTACCAATAAATTAATTTATGGTATTGTATTATATTTAATAAAATTATTATTTATTCGTTTATTTTCTGCCCGATTACTATAAGTTATCAGTTGTATCAATTAATTAAATTATTATTATGCCTTATTAGATATATATTAATTATGTTAATTATTATTAAGTATTAAGTCACTTGATTATATGTAATGAAATAAAGGTATATGATTATGATCTCCAAATAAATTGAGTTATTATTATATTTACTTTACCTGTAAAATAATCTCCTCCATTATTTTGGCCAGAGTGCGAATCGAGACGGATACAAAACTGCCGAGAATACGCCCACTTATGTAAAATGTATGATGTCGTATGGAGCAAACACTGAGAGCTTGCCAATTATAGCGAGTTATTATGCTTAAAACATGTTCTTGGAGTCCGAAGGTCATATCTCCGATTGATCAATAACTGCTAATTTAGTTTTTCTTAACCGCATATTGATTGCTATTTCAATAAAATTTTTTACATCTTATACAATATCTTATATCTATATGAATATAGTATAGTATATATATATACTACACCCCCCCGTGAACAGAAAAGGTTAATATCCAATATCAGGTAACGTGTATATATATATATATATGAGCTACCTGATATGTACTCACCGCAATAGCAGTATGGTATATATATTAGTATATGAGTTATATGATAAAAATTATAGAATAATCACTATAATGTCCTATGAATTATAAATCAGAACGTAGTCAATAATATACATCGCTATAATATATAGTAGATCACTCACCTAAGACCTATATATATATAAATCAGTACGAAGGATATAGTAAATTCAGTAATATAATATGAAGTGCCATATGGTATATAGTAGGATATAGAAATATCACAGAGAAGATATATATAAGTAGTATATTATATAGAATAAAATAATTTAAGCAATAGAAAATGGTAGGAAAAGAATCGGTACTGAGCAAAAATAAATAATGAATAAGGGGAGGGTAGTTCTATAGCTACAGTATTCAAAAAGTATATAATATAATATATATATTAGTAAATAATATTAAGAATATTAATCTTAGTGAAGCAGCCAGATAGTCATTTCTTTTCGCCAATTTCCGCAATGAGGTATGAAGGGACACGGATGCGATGTTCAGAATGAATAGAGTAAATACATATATATAATAAGTGACACTGAATAGAGATAGATGCTGTTTTCATTAGTGCTTACTACCAACAAAATCGACGAACTTAGCGTAACCACCTTCATAAGAACCACTATCATAGCCTCCGTAACCGTAGTGGGAAAACACTACGGTAAACGGGCAAAAGTATTAAAACTGTAAAGCAAGTTACGAAATACATGTATAGTATCTATCTTTCAGTGACTTATTGTACTGTAAAACTAAACGAAACAATCTAAAAGTGGACAGGTATAAGAAGTATATTCGTTGGATTCACCCCGCCATCAATTAGCATAATTGTGTTACACGGAGGGGCCACGGGACCCGAGATAGGCCGCAAAGAAACGCGCGTCCCAACTTAAGGGATGAACCCGACAACAAACCCCTTAATTGGATGCTTTTATATGCTAAAACGAGTTTACTATACTTTTTGCATGCCAACAGGACTAGTATTTTAAACTCTCTACACCTATCACAGAGAGACAAGGGCTTGTAACCCGTCTCGAGAAACTATCAATTTTTCTGCCTTTCTCAGCTAGCCAGACCCGAATTATCCGTCTGTCCTTCTCAATCCATGGCCCAAATTGATTATTTCGGCCCGAGCATTCCCGAACTAAATATCTCTCCTCTTGAAACCATTAGTTGCCCCGGGGACAGGTTAAGTAGTTTCATTGCACACTGGATATTTACCTTCCACCGCAGAAGCGAGTTAAAACCACTTTGCTTGGACTGTCCACCAACTGATAGGCATCATCATTTGTTGGTCTAGTCCCTTTTACTTGGTGATAGTTTTCGAACCCATTGACTACATCTTTTCCGGTAATGTGCGCCTGTGTAATTCTAAGTCATCACTACGGGGATCATGTAAAGAAAAGATAAACATGTTCAGTGAATCTGTTACCCATTTGCAGAAAGGTGCCTACTTGTAGAAGTGGTGTTCTGCCTAATGTTCTTTTTTATCCTTTTAAATGGGTGCGCGAAATCCAATAGAAACTGTTTGAAAATTGAAAAGTGTTGTCCAACAGTCGCAACCCGAAGAGATGAAGGCACGGAGAGCCCAAAATTACCAACCCTGGTTCTAACCATATTGTGCCGTTCCCAACAAAAAATCTCGTGATATTATAATCCGGGGGATCTAAGTAAGTCTGCGCCGCAATAGTATTGAAGTTCATGTAATTTCCACAGAACCAAAAGCGGGCTCTTTCAAGCTTTATAGTTGTGTCAGTACCCTTCATTCGAGGTTATTCTGTAAAAACGTTTCATATTCATTTGAGAATATGGTGATTGCAAAATGCTCGTTAGCGTTGGAAAATGATAATGTATTATGTCGGGAGACAAAACTGTAAGCAGCGACTGATTTTATTTGGAGAGGATAGCTTCATATCCGAAATGGTTATGCAAATAGGCGTAATGAAGTGTGATAATGATAGTTATTTTCCAACGAATTATAAGAATTATAACATGATATAAAATTACAGAACTGGCGTACAAAGGAAAGTTCTGTATTGATATAGAATAACCATTCATTTCCGAATCATATGAAAGTGTTTTACCTATCCAGAGCGGAAGTTAAGCGACGAAATGTTGAACTAAGCAGAACGAGATGAAATATCAAAGATCCATTTTTAAATTGCACTTCATTTTACACTTTCAGAGATTCAATCTAAAGATATTTTTATTATAAAATTCAAATTTATCCAAATCTCGACAATTAAACATTATCCGACGAGCAACATACCGCAGGGAGGCAAAGCAGCGGAATGCGATGCGGAATCTTTAATAAATGTGCGATGCGTAATGCGAAGATATTCGAGTGCGGGGTAGTATCCTGCATCACTAAGATAATAAGATATATAATAAATATAAATATAAGTATATATGAATAATATAAATATATGAAAGATATATAAATAGAAATTATAAGAATAATATATAGTATATAAGATATAATATATAAAGGTATAAGACTAAGAAAAGTGTTGTATATTTAGAATAGAATAATTAATTATAGTAATTAGATAATATAAGATATATAATAATAATGATTATAAATATATATAAATAAATTATATATATGATAGATATATATGATAGAGTATATAATAAGTATATAATATATAGTAGTAATAGTATAGTATAATATATAATATATAGTATATATATATTATATTATAGGTATATAGTAAATATATATAAGCCTGTAATAATGATTATATAATATATATTTCTTAATCCCTAGGTGTTTATTATGTGATTTTATAGGATTTGATATGGCTGATGGTAGCAGTTTCCAACTTATTCGATTAATGCAATAAAAACAAGCTTGAAAATAATTGCATCTTGGGGAGGGAGGGAAGGTTAGATGTAATTATGTTATTCTAATATTTATGTAAATGAATTAAAATAAAAACTTGTAAGGAGAACGTACCTAACAACTTTCAATGCAACACGGCAGCAAAAATAATAGATATATATAGTAAATAATAATTAATATAAAGGGATATAGTGATAGACAACATTAATCTATATGATATATAGTTTATATATATATAGATAAGACCATAATAAGGAGAAAAGGAGAATTCGTCACTCGTATGGTTTGATTGGTACCCTAGTACCAAAAAATAGTCAAGAACGAGCATGGTATATACTAGGTAAGTAAGTATAGTATGAGTAGGTATATCCATATATATTATAGAAAGTTAAAATATTATAAATAAATAATCGGCTAGATAATCTAAGATAGTAGGTATACAAAAAGGTAAGAAATTTCTATATGAAGAGTCAATCAAGAAATATGCAGGGATAGGAAAATATATATATATATAATACGGTGAGTATATATCTATATACCTACCTCACTACTACTCATATATACCTACTACATATACCCTACTCATACTATATACCCTACTATCATCATATTACCCATATACTACTATATCCCCATATATACAATATAACTGAAATAATAACAACAATAACCAAAGGGAGAGGGGGGAGAGGGGGGAGAGGGAGCAACTTTATAACACTAAAAATAG
The DNA here is from genome assembly GCA_015478945.1 of Trachelipus rathkii. Lineage (NCBI taxonomy): Eukaryota > Metazoa > Arthropoda > Malacostraca > Isopoda > Trachelipodidae > Trachelipus > Trachelipus rathkii. Next base: position 7,771 of record JABUQX010119237.1, on the reverse strand, counting down.
CGATCATTATTTTTCGAGCTTTCGCTTGCGATTTGCGTCAAGCCTCCTTCAGGAAATAAATTAACACACAAAACATCTCTATATTAAAACATACATATCGTACACAAAAAAACGAAAATAACAGAATCCATCTACATCCACAACACGCCTAATTTCAACAAAACTGCAGGAGGAGACTTCAAGCTTGACCAAATTCAAAATTATATAAATATACATATCGTTCAAAATACTTATAAACTTAAAAAAGAACAAACGCCCAAAACACCCAATAGAATAGCTGGACGGTTTACTTAGTATGACACTATTCTTTGGGAAGTGATGGGCTCTTTAACATTTGAGTTTCTTGAAGGAGGCCTTGGACGCAAATCGCAAGCGAAAGCTCGAAAATATGTATCGCTATTTTTAGTGTTATAAAGTTTTTCCCTCTATCTCCCTCCTTTCGTATGTTTTATATAATTCAGTTATATAAATATAATATTATAGGTAATATATTATAAGATAGATAGTATATAAATTATATATATATATATATAGTATATATAAATATATAGATATAGTATATATATATATAGTATAATATATATGATAAATATTGCGAGGGTTGCATGAAAAAAAGTGTTGGTGAGTCCTGTACCGCTATTTATTCAAACAGGAATGGTATTATGTGACAAGAGTGTGTCTAAACTGCACGCCCTGCAATTTTAAAACTTGGTTATTAGATTGCAATAACGAAAAGTTGAAAATTGCCATCATCACTAGAAAAATTTTATCTAATTAAAATCAAATAATGAAAATGCTAGATAAAGAAATAATAAATAAAATCATCAACCTACGACAACGTAAATAAAACGTAAATTATTATTATTATTTATTAATATTATTATATTTATATTAATTATTATTATAATTAATTATTATTATTTATTATTATTTAGTTAATTATTATTAGTTATTTTATTATTATGATTATTATTATTATTATTATTATTATTATTTGGTATTAATTAATTATTATTAATTATTATTTTATTATATTATTAATGTGATGTATTAATCATGATTCATTATATTATATTATTTTGATTAATTATTGATCATTATATATATATCATATAGTATATGATATATATAATAGATATATATATATATATACTATATATATATATATATATATAGTATAGTAAATCGGTGATCTAAGATATATGATAATAAATATATATATATGATAATTAATTATATATATATATATATATAAATATGAAGATATAAATAATAATATATAGATATATAATATAGGATAGGATAATATAGATATATATATTTTTCAGAAGACACCCTGCGTTTGCCATGCGGCCAAAATGGAGAAGAACGGTCACTGGTAAAACTGCGTTAACTTGACGTTAAATTATAATGGCTAACTTGATTTTAACATGAAAGGGCAAATGGGTAGAATACTGGTAGAGAGGCAACAAGACTTAGGCAAGTGTAGACAGTACATATGTACCCAAACACTCAAATAACATAAAAAGCTGTGCAACCCTTCTATTAGGCCAATGATATAGACTCTTAGAGAATGGAATATTTCAAATCAGTCTGACCAGATTTTATAAAAATGATATAGATTACCTTGAATAATCTTTTCTTTATTTAATGAATTAATAAAAGATAACAGGGAGACAGGAACATTTTACTGCGAACATTCGGTGAGGAAAATACAACATACAACAAAAACAACAGACAAAATCAACAACAACATAAACTACAACACAACGACAAAAAGAACAACAAGAAAAACAACAACAACAAACAACACAACAACAACAAATAACAACAACAACAACAACAACAACCAACACAACAACAACAACAAACAACAAACATTACAACAGACAACAACAACAATAAAATATATAATAAATAATAATTTATATTCAATTACTGATAATTAATAATAAAGAATAATGTTGAAATAATAATATAAAATATATTAAATAAAATAATACATAAGTAGTAATAATAAAATTGCAAAAAAAAAAAAAGTAATGTAAAGAGGCATTAAAAATATTAAATAATAAAATTATTAATTATATATTATTTATATATTATTAATATATATTATTCCTTAAAAATTCTTTTCATTGTGCGTAATTACGCCATAATTTAAGCATTATATTATCGATTTAATTATTATAATTATCTTGTTAATTGTTAGTGATAGTGATGTTATTATGTTAAATTAAGAATAGTGATTACGGGAAAAAGAAAATAATAATGATACAAAAATGTTAAATTAATAATAATAATAATAATAAATAATAATAGAATAATAATAATAATTAAAAAATTAATTAGTAATAATTAATAATTATAATTAATAAAGAGAGTATAAAATAATCGTACAAATAATAAATGGCAATAATAATAATAATAATAATAAATAAATAATACATAATAAAAATAAATAATAATAATGAATAACGAAATAACATTAAAATTAAGGAAGGATTTAAAGAAATTAAATAATAATAATAATAATAAAGATAAAATCATAATAATAATGAATATATATAAATAGATAAAATAATTAATAATAATGAATTAATAATAATAATAATAATAATAATTTAATGAATTAAAAATAATGAATGTATATATATATTAATTAAAATTATATTATATATTATTTAATTTTATATATTATAATTATAAATTATTATTATTATTTATAAGTTATTATTAATTATTGATTAATTGAATATATATAATAATAAAGAATATTATTTATTATAAATTATATAAGTGTGTCTGAGATTAATTATTTAGTATATAACTAATAAGGTAAAATGACAAGGATTAGTAATATATTCATGTTTATTCAACTATTATTAAACTTTATCATCAAATGGTTTGTGGTCTATTAACATTATGTAATTTAATTATATATTAATATATTATTTATATTATTAATTAATATATATTATTATTATTATGAATTAGGAAATTATTATTAGTTAATAATGAATAATAATTAATGATAAAATAATAAATAATAATAATATAATAATAATAATAATAATAAAAATATAATGAAATAATGGAATTAAATTTAATAGAATAAAACTTACTGTAAATAATAATTAATATAATAATACTGATAATAAAGTAAATAATAATTAAATTAAATAATAATAATGAAATAATAAGTGATAATAAATAATAAAAAAATAATAATAATATAATAATTAATAAATAATAGAGAAAAATAATAATAATAATAAGTTCTAAGCAGGAACTGCATAATTGTAATAATAACGGAGTAAAATAACTTAAACCGAAGCTTAGTATTGTTAAATAGGTATCTCATTATTAAATAATTGGCCATATTATTATTATTATTATTATTTAGAAATCATAAATTGAAGTGAAGTATTAATTATTAATGTACGAAATTCTTAACAAATGATATTTAAGTGTTGTGTAAATCATAGATTAAAGTTATAGCCTATTACATGGTAATAGATAAGTGATAGTAATACTATAATAATAATTAAATAATATTAATTAATTAATGATACTAAATAATAAATAATTAAGATAATAATAAATGTATAAAAATATGAAATCAGAATGATAAAATAATAATAATAATAATAATAATAATGAATAATAATAATGAATAAATAAAATTAATAAATAATAAGTAAATAAATTAATGTTAATAAAATGATAAAATAATAATTATAGAAAAATAGTTAAATAATAATAATCATAATAATATATAAAATCCTTAAAAATAAAAAAGGAAAAGATATATATAAATAAGAAAAAAACAGAAGAACTAGTGGTAAATAATAAAATAAATTGAAAAATAATAATAATAATAATGTATTAATAAGTAATATATAGTAAAATAATAGCGTTAATTAATAATAAATTAATAATAATAACAATAATAAATAAAATAATAATATAAATATTATTAATTTTAATTAATTAATAATATTAATGAAATCATAATAATAAATAAATATAATAATATTAGTAATAAATAATAAAATAATAAAATAGTAGAAATAATAACACCTGCGTATTTACTAACTAAATAGTGTTATCAAAAATTTATTATTATTACCTTAATTATTTTTACTTTGGGCATTATATTATTATTATATTATTATTATTATTATATTATTCCCTCACTTATTAATTATTATTATTATATTAATTTCATTTGGGATCATCTCATTATTATATTAATTATTATTCAGTATCCATAAATAATCAAGATAAGGTTAATATAATTATAAATAATAACACTACACAATAATTAATAATAATAATAATAATAGATAATAATAATAATAAACTCAATAATAATAATAATAAGTCAAAATAATAATAATAAAATAGTGGTACATCAAAATGAAAATATAATAAATCACATTATAATAATAATAAATAGCCAATAAAAATAAATTATGATTTGTTTATCAATTAGTTATATTATTATTCATTTTTATTATTATTATTTTGATTATTATTATTATTAGAAATCAAACAAAATAAAAAAAAAGATAGGAAAACTACTTATTATTATTACTTATTATTATTATGAACCTATACTAATAATAATAATTGAATAATAACAATGATTGACATAAAAAGTTGATTTTGTAATAATGTACCCATGATAGAAATAAAATAAGAAAAAATAATCAATAATAATATACAATCAATAAATAATAATATAAATAAGATCCAAATGAATAATTAATGAATAATAAATAGATAGATAATAATAATTATCAACAATAAAATTATTATTATTATAAGAATATTTTATAGTTACCCTAATTTGATAAAAAAATAATCATAATAATAATAATAATAATAATAATAATAATAATAATAATAATAATAATAATAATAATAATAATAATAATAATAATAATAATAATAATAATAATAATAATTTTTATTTTGGGAACGTATGTATATGTCAAATATTTCTTATTTCTTTTAAGAGCTTCGCTTCTTTTCACACACACATAACAGACAAGCGCGCTCACATATTTACACGAACACATGTACACCAATGGAGAGTGTCAATTTCGAAGATATAATATAGAACAATCAAGAGGGCCATTTTAGGTAAGATCTTTTATTTTCCCACTCAAAATGGCGTTGAATCTTCTTGTGTAAACATCAGGTTAGGCAATGTTAGATTAGTTCAACTTAGGTCAGGTTAGGTTAGACCAGGTTAGAACATTA
>JABUQX010119236.1:25000-27500 GCA_015478945.1 Trachelipus rathkii | reverse complement strand
AGTCTAAAGCTAAGAGACTAATAAACTTTCAAACGAGTTGACCTTTCGAATACCACCACCCTTGCGTCGGTCTCGTATCACAAGGGGTACCTTGCTCTCGCATGAATATTACGTGAGTACTGAAAACCCAAGACTTGTTCGTTGTGGTGCCTCTTTCTTACCAGCTATTTCTGTTCTGTGGAACTCCTTGCCTTCTTCTGTTTTTCCAATTGCATTTAATCTTCCCTATTCAAAGCCCACGTCTGAGCTCACCTGAGAGATTTGCGTTAAACTTGGGCTTGGGTAGGTTTTTCTATATTTTATTTTCCGCCCCTCCTTGAAAAGGGCCCACCCCGTGAGTGGTGGTGAACTGTAAATATATATTAGTATATATATATATAATATATAATATATATATATATATATATATATATTATATATATATATAATATATATAAATATATTAATATATATATACTATTATATACTCTCAAAAAACATTTGTATCCATTTCGAAAATTAAGGTAAGTAAAACATTATAAAAAAAATACATATCTTCCAAGTAGAGTTGAAATTGCCTTAAATACTGTTTATAGTTATATCTTCAGGTTACGAAGAACACCGAGGAAACAAAAAATTTCTATTTCCTAAGGATTAATATTTTCTAACTTGAGAAAGGCTGTCTTTTCTTTATTTTGCTATATATATATATATATATATATATATATATATATATATAATATATATATATATATATATATATATATATATATATATATATATTTTTAATATATTATATTATTATATATATATATATATGACCTCGAGCAGTTGGTGTAGCTCCCTACAAGTATCCCTAATATTATTGGAGAGGAATTCAACATTCTAGAACTTTTCCTAACCTCTAATCCTTCTCCTTATTTTGTTGAACTCCTTTCTCCCTGAATTCCTCCAATTATCTTCTTATCTCTGTATCCTGTCAGGAAAGACCCCATCCTATTATGAGGAAAGGTTCCTGAAATTTCGGTGCTGCTAATTGGTTGGAATTGCGGTCGTATATCTTTGATTTCCCCATCAGATGATTACTGTCCCTCGGAGACCGCTGAACGCATCATCGAGGTGTTTCTCTCTTGTATGGGGGATATACTTGCATATTTTTTCCCTTCTACCAAATCTAACGATTCTTGGTTTAACTCTGGTTGTTCTAATGCTACTCACCACATCTGAGCTGCATTCAAGAATTACCTTCGTGTCAAACTCTAGAAACTCACGCAGAAGATATTTCGTTACCGAATTGTGCAAAATCTATTTTCCTTGACACTAGAAACTCTTTTCTTCGTAGAAAATATAATAATTTTTCAAGTTACTCTTCATCGCATCCTTTCCAGCATTTGGCAAAAAAATATATATATAACATTGCATTACTTTACTTTACTTTACTTTACTTTACTTTACTTTACTTTACTTTACTTTACTTTACTTTACTTTACTTTACTTTACTTTACTTTACTTTACTTTACTTTACTTTACTTTACTTTACTTTACTTTACTTTACTTTACTTTACTTTACTTTACTTTACTTTACTTTACTTTACTTTACTTTACTTTACAACTGCCGATTTGCCTTTCGCTAAAGCTGAATTCTTTGCTCAAAAATTTGACTTTAATTCCACCTTAGGCGATTCCGATGCTATTTCTCCTTCTCCACCAACTCTAACTCATTTTTGCATAAGAGTGTAATTTCTTTTAAAACGCTATTTCATCTCTCTCTCTCTCTCTCTCTCTCTCTCTCTCTCTCTCTCTCTCTCTCTCTCTCTTCTCTCTCTCTCTCTCTCTCTCTCTCTCTCTCTTCTCTCTCTCTCTCTCTCTCTCACTCTTTCTGAGCTTAATAACACTAAGGAGGCGTACGATCCTGAGGGCGTTTCTAAAAACTTGTACTTTTGAACTTTTGCCCTGCTTTGGTAAACTATCTCGTCTCTCTCTATCTATTTTGACACTCTCTTCCTGCTTGAAATGTGCGCTCATTCAGCCTCTGCAAAAAAAGGGGGGACCCACACTGAATCCTTAAACTATTGTCCTGTTACTTTAACCCCCGTTCTCTCTAAAGTTTTCCAATCTATCCCTAACGGGAAGATTTGGAATGATCTCAATTCTTTCAAATCTTATCTTTGACCGCCAGTATGGCTTTCGCATGTAACGTTCTACTGGCGATATTCTTTCCCCTTTTCTTATTGATTCTTCGTCTTCAACCCTTCTGCATTTTGGTGATTATTTTACTGTGGCGTTAGACATATCGAAAACCTTCGATAGAGTTTGTTCGCAAAACTTTGAATTCTGAACTTTCAGCCTTCGGTATCTATACTTATCTGTCATCTTATCTCTGAACTCCTTTCCGGTAATTCTATTCCATAGCAGCAGTTGTAGATGGCCACCTTTTATCCTTTAAATCTGTAAATGGTGGTGTTCATCAGGGTTCTCTCCTATCTTCAACTCTTTTTCCACTTTTCATTAATGACTTTCT
>JABUQX010119236.1:12500-15000 GCA_015478945.1 Trachelipus rathkii | reverse complement strand
ATTATATATATATATATATATATAATATATTATATATATTATATATTATATAAATAATATATATATATATATATATATATATATATATATATATATATAGTATATAATATATATATATATATATATAATATATATATATATATAATGATAATATATATATATATATATATTTACTATAATATACTATATATATATATATATTTATATATATATATATATATATTATACCTAACCAGCTTATAGAAATTACACATAAAGTACTACTAATATATATAATATATATATATATATATAATATATACCGTTTTAATAAATTTAGAATGATTCAAAGAGCCGAATGATACATTCTGGAACTCACACTGAGCGAAGAAAAAAGAAAAACAATTAAAAAGGTAAATGACTAAAATTAATAATTTTGAACAAATACAAACGGCAAATGTTTAACATATTAAATTTATATTTTTCTCTCTTTAAAAATTTTAATACATATAATTTACGTATTTTTTATTATTATTATTATTATTGATTCGTAAAACACTTTTCAACTTTCAAAACTAATCAAATAAATTTAGAAATATAAATTAAAGAATCTTAAGAATATTGAAACAAATAAAAAATATAAAACATCAAATAATATGAAACTTAAAAACAAAGTCATTGAAAATTTATTAGCAATTAATTATATTATTTATTATATTTTTATTTATATATTGCTTGTTAAAAGGTATCAGTAATCATCTGCAAAATATGTAAACCTTTTTCAATATATCGTTTATTTGTTACAATAACGACATAACTACCAAAAAAATTGTAGTATGGTAGTATGTATTATGTATGTATTGTATGTAGATGTATGATGTATTATTATCCTCAGTATGTATGTATGTATGTATTATGTAGTAGCTGTATTAGAAGAGGCAACCATAGCGACACTACGCACTCTCGTGGGGAGAATTTGAAAATTCGGATTTTTGACTCTGCAGCTAAAAGTTAACCCCATTAATTATCAATCTCTACTAGTAATGACTCAGAAAATGAGATTTTATTTTTTAGTTCTGTCGCCATTGTAGCAAATAAACGATATTCAAAACATTTTAGAAATTGAAAATAAAAACCTAGCAATCCTCGTAATTTAAAATGAAATCAACATTAAAAAATACAACAACAACAACAACAAAAAAATAAAAATAAAAAACTTATTATAATTGATCTTTAATTAAAAAAAAGTAAAAAAAAAAGTACCTTATTATATAAAGGAATTTTTAATCAAAAATAAAATTATTCGATTTCTTTTAATAAAATTGAATATTAAAGCAAAATAAAAAAGAAAAAAGAAAAAAGAAAAAAAAAGAAAAAAACATTAAATTTTTTTTAAAATTTTGAATCTTTCAAAAGAAATGTAATAAAAAAAATAATGATAAAAAATTAAAGGAATTTTTTTTAGGTATTTGATGGGAAGAATGAAAGAAAGACAACGTTAATGATGTTCTTATTTTTATTTCCTAATATTATTAGACTTTCTGTCATTTTATTATTGCAATTAATTTTCAGATCTCATTAAGTTTGATATATATATATATATATATATATATATATATATATATCAGGGAAAGTTATTATCTGTCCAAATATATATAAGATATATATATATATATATATTAGATATATATATTATATAATATATTATATATATAATATATATATTTATATATATATATAATAATATATATATATATATATTAAATATATATATATATATATATATATATATATATATATATATTAATATATATATATAATATATATATATACATATATATAATTATAATATAAAGATTATATATATATCAGAAACAGTTATTATCTGCTTCCAAATATACCTAAAAGAACAGGAAAAGAAATAGCTGAAATTGTTGATGAAACATTAGAGAATTGGGAATAAACAGACAACGTCCAACCATTTGTGTCAACACGACCCTCGATACCGTAGCACTAAAAGAGCTGCTCGCAGATAGAAAAGAAAATTGAGCGCAAAATTTTAATTTTCGGCTATCGTCATCATATATCAGAGATTATTTTGGGTATAGTAAAATGTTATGCAATGTATTAGTTACATTGTTCAAATGCTATTCAAGCACCTCTAAATGACGTTAAATTTTTAAGGGCCTTACACAATTATAAAAAATACTATAAATAATAAACTTGCTACATCTCTAAAATTTATAAATCATTTATATATCTAAATGAGGAATGATGCTGTTTTGCCTTATTATAAAAGACAACAATGAAGACGAATGAAAATGCTGCTAAAATTATTGCGCTAGAGGATGATAAAAGCGAAGTAAACTATGAAGAAATTTCGAAGAAATTAATTTTAAGAAAAGGTGATGTTGATAAATTTTTGAAAGATAATGATAATCATATAATAATTAAGTTGCTAAGTAAATATTCACCAAATTTATTTAAAAGATTCAATATCTCCACCTAATTTTTAAAGAAA
>JABUQX010119236.1:2500-5000 GCA_015478945.1 Trachelipus rathkii | reverse complement strand
TTAACCTTTGGCGCTTAATTCCAGAAAAGCTTCCTATTTCCTTGTAAGTCTCCATTCATCCTCCTTCCAAACTGTTCATTTACCTCATTTACGTATTCATCATTTAGTCTTCTTTTTTTCCTCGTTATATAATTCCAAACACCATTACTTTGAAACCTCATCATGCTTTAAAGTACATTCAACCTTTCAGTACATTCAACCTTTTTACACAATTTTTACCGACATTATATTATTATTATTATTATTATTATTATTATTATTATTTTATTATTATTATTATTATTATTATTATTATTATTATTATTATATTATTATTATTATTATTATATTATTATTATTATTATTATTATATATATATATATATATATATATATATAATATATATATATATTATATATATATATATATATATATATATATATATAATATATATATATATATATATATATATATAATATATATATATATATATATGTATATATATATATATATATATATTATATATATATATATAATATATATATATATATATATATTACTATATATATATATATATTATATATATATAGATATATATATTATATAATATATAATATATATATATATAGAGATGTAGCGGATGGTGATTTTTAACTATCCAAACGAATGCGGATCGGATGCGGATAGTAAAATCACATCCTCGGATTGCGGACAGTTCAATTTTAGTTTAGATACAGTTCTCAATATATACATGCTGTAATTAATAGCATGGCCCTGCTTTCTTTGGATCTAAATTTTGGAGGGCGCAATCTGTAAATACCAATATTTTTATAAAACTATACGTTGTTTTTGTCAGTAAATATACATCTATATCCCCACATATATTATATATATATATTATATATATCATATTATATATATAATATATTAATATATATAATATATAATTATATATATATATATATAGATAATATATATATATATATATAATATATATATATATATATTATCATATATATATTCCTGCAAGTTTTCAGAAATATTATCAGCAGAAGAGAAAAAGAGAAAGGAAAATGAAGTGTTATCTAAAATACCAAGAGTAGACTCATTCTTTATCACAAAGACAAATGAATCTGTCGTGAGTGCGGATGAATGAAAGTAATTCAACAGTCATTGAATGATAAACATAACACGGGTAATCGTTAAAACATATGCATCACTTCTTACGTTACTGTCGAGAATATCACTCAGGGCTAAGACAAGCAGAAGACCAATAAATATTAAACCAAGTGTTTATACATTAGTAGGAGAGGGTTATGAAGCCACGTGAGACTTACTTTGCAAAAAAATGGGTATAATCAAAATTCAAGACCAGATGTTTTAATTCTAAGAGAATTTATTCAGATAAAAGTAGATTTTTAACAAAATCCTTGTTTGAACGAAAACTTCTGAATGGAATGTTGTAAACTGACCATTCTGGGTACTCTAACATCAAGATCGCGTCTATTGTGGTCCTGTATCATATGGAGGCGGTTGTATCTCATTTGTACAGAAGGATTAACGATTGAAGCATGGCAATGAAAGATTGACTGAACATGAAAATTTCGTTCGCCATCGTGATTGTATGTTGACTAAAGAGACTAAGTAATTCATTATGTAGAGTTGACAAGCAGCTGCTCTCTCAATTAGAAGAAGAAGTAAAATACTGGAGAAATATACTACAAAGAGATATTGCTGTTATTAAGAAACTTTCCTCATGGCGGTTATTCCCAGGCGATGATGAAATAGCTGGCTCTGTTCGAAATGGAAATTTTATGATGTGTCTGGAACTTATTGCAGAATTTGACCCTTTTATAAAATCACCTATCTCAATGTCAAAATTCTGGCAATGAAGCACTTCTTATTTATCACATAGCACTTACGAAGAACTTTATCCAAATTATGGCTAGAAAGGTAATCATTGAAATAGTGAAAGAAATTCAGAAAGTAAGTATCTTTTTATTATTGATTCCACTCCAGACATTACTCATAAAGATCAGCTGAGCTTTATCACAGATATGTTAGCAAAGAAGGTACGCCTAAAGAACGCTTTTTTAGGATTTATTAAAAATTCTGGTCATACAGGTAAAGAACCAGCGGAAACGGTGATGAGTTTTCTCAAAGCAAATGAATTAGACATAAGCAGTTGTCGGGTCAAACGTATGATAATCAACTAATATGTCAGGAATATATTCTGGCCTGCAAACAAGAATTAATGAGGTCAACCATCAAGCATATTTCATACCATATTCAGCTTCCCGTAATTAGTGGATCTCGCTGCCACATGTGTAAACAGCGGTTTCTTTTTTTACTTGCTTCAGAATCTTTATAATTTTTTCTCGGGCTCTACGCATCGTTGGTATCTTAGAATCCTTTCTTCAAAGAATTTACTGTTCAAAACACATGTGGACCAAGTGCTCAGCCTCAGCAGAGAGCTTGTAAAGTCTAAACAAAGTTTCGGAACTATTGTAACGCTTTAAAG
>JABUQX010119235.1:10000-18878 GCA_015478945.1 Trachelipus rathkii | reverse complement strand
GATCACATGCACTTGTAGTTAAGAATTGCACAATTACTAAAAAATGTGTTTCAGATTAATTAGCCAAAGTCTAGGTTTTTTGCTACTCATTCCAATCATTCACCTCAAACTCAAAATGATTTAAAAAAAATACAATAAAAATTAAATGTACCTGAACTTTCTATTGTGCAAGATATTCAAACACGATGGAACAGTAGCCTTAACATGCTTTAAAGAATGAATGAAACTAATGAAGCTATCTGTCTCTATGCTTCACACAAAACGCCTCACGGCTGATGAAAAACGCTTTTGAATAATTGTATTGTTCGACTTAAGCCGTTTGATGAAATAACCAAGACTATTAGATCTGCAGATTCTTGTTTGCCAGACTTTACATTTCTAGTTGTGTTAGTTATGCAGATTCTTGTTTGTCAGACTTTATACTTCTGGTTGCAACACTGAAAATTGTGCTAAGCGATGGTACAAATGCTCAGCTAGTTTCAAAAATGACTGAGAACCTTAAATGACTGAGATCAGCAACAGATTTCAAAACCTTCAATACAGTGATGTTTACGTTATGACTACTTTTCTAGATACTAAGTACAAAAACAAGTTTCTTGAACCACACGATGCACAAGGAGTTTAAATCATTTTAGAACGACTCTGTGATAAACTAACGCAGGATGCTGAAAAAAACTTCTTCAACGAAAACGCAAAAGATTTCAGAAAGAGAAGTTGTGACAACAAGCCATACTTCTGGTTGCAGAAGCATTCCTGAATCTATGACCATTCTTTTAGCTACTAGAAGTGATGAAAAAAAAGATACAGATCTGTGAAAGGAAGTTTTCATCAATGATTGAAAAGTATAAAAAGCGGAAAAGTTTGGAGAAAGATGAAGATACTCTAGCTTGGTGGAGTGACAACAGTCAAAACTTTCCTAACCTGGCTGAACTCGCCAAAATTTATTTAGTATGTCCTTCAACCAGTGTAACCCGCCAAAAAAATTTTAGTACCAGTGTAACTAGCGAGCATCTTTTCAGTGGAGCAGATATCATATATAATACAAAAAGAGGCAAACTAGCTGCTGAAAGAGCTCAGAAGCTTTCATTTTTAAAACACAATTTACCAATTATTAACTTTATTAAATAAAGCATAAATTAAAATAGGAGATTAAAAGTAATAGCTTATTGAAAATAATAAAAGTAACAAATAAATATAAAATAAACTAACTATAAAATATAAATAAAATACAAAATAAACAAATAATAAAAATAGATTAAAGGTTGGAACTATTTCATGTATAAAATTGCTAAAAAACAGTTTATTAATTTTTAGCCATTTCCATAAGGGTGGTGTGGTGCATATGAATTGGATCCACAGATACAGAAAATTTAAGGTAATTTACATAAATTCTATGTTCCTCTATTTCTTAATGAATTTATATATTTTTTGATGAAATGCATTTTTACTGTTCCAATTTCATTAGGTTAAAATTCTCGACATTTAAAACTATCCGCTGTCAGGGTCTGCGGATATTGAAAATAAATATCCTCCGCATCCACAAATACTAAAAATTAATATCCTGTCCACCAATATATATATATATATATAATTTAATAGTGTTGGTTATTGTTGGGTTGTTATTACAGCTAGCAGTTGCTGCCATATGCTATTATTACATACATATTATTAGTTACAAAGAAGATATATATAGCTGTTGGTTATTATGCCATATTGCCAACATATTATTGTTGATATATTATTGTTATTACATATTATTGCTGTTGGTATATTATATATATATATTATTATTATTATTATTATTATTATTATTATAGCATAGTTATTACATATATACATATATATATATTAGTTATTATTACATATATACTACATATATATACATAATTTCAGTATAAATTTGTTTATACAACGATAACCATTAAAAATAATATATTTACTAATGAGGTTAATTTTTTTATATTAATGGTTTTTTTTATCAATTATAAGAATTCTTTATAGTTGCTGTATATATATATATATATATATATATATATATATATATATATATATATTATATATAGTATATATGTTATATATATATATATATTAGATTAAGAAAGCATAGGTATATATATATATATATATTATATAGAATATATAGTTAGTATATATATATATATATATATATATTATATATATATATATATATATTATATGTTGGTTATTGCCATATTATTATTATTATTATTTGTTATTAGTTATTGGTTATATTATTATTATATATATATGTTATTATATATTATTATATTATACATATATATATATATATATATAGATATTGTTGATATTATTAGGTGTAGACATATGATATTAGATAGTGTTATTATTATTTTTAAGTATTACTATATTATTATATATATACATATATACATAGTTATATTAAGTATATTATATATAGTTATATTTATACATATATATATAGAGCATATATATATGTTATATATATATATATATATATATATATATTATTAATACATATACATATGTTACTTATAGATATGGATATTATTCTCCTTACGTACAGACTAATCACAGTCATTGTCATTCCATTTTGAAGTTACCTTCGGAAATATCTAATATTTTTGAATAGTTACGAATTCTTAAATATAAAAAAATAGCTCATATATATAAGTTATTGTTGTTATAAATAGATAGTTATTATTATTTATATATATTATGCGTATATATATATATATATATATATATTAAGGTTACATACGTTAGATAGAAGAAGTATATATATATTACATATATATATAAATATATATATCTCAATATATATATATATATATATATATATATATATTAAGGATGGCGAGATCGGCAGCCAGAATGTTGCAAGGCAACATATGCAACATTTTGCAACATCCGGTTTTTCAGGCTTGACGTGACAGTGATGGATTTTTAAGGATGACGAGACCGTTTTAGGAGGTTTCTAATCCCCAAACCAGCAGGAAATCCAAGTCATGTCGGCAGTTGACTTGGATTTTCCCTTAAAATCGTTAAATTTTGACATAATCTGTCAACATTAGGATTTCTAAGATCGGTGAGACCGATTTTGAGGTCTAGAAGAATGTTTTCAGAGTTTTTAACCTGAACTTGGAGGGTTTAATCCCCCCAAAATAGATTTTTGAATCCTAGAAAGGTTTGAATGATCGCTATACCATTTCTGATGATTCCACGATTAATCGTGACCTTTTACCCCCCATATCTATATATAATTCGTTTTTCTATTTGCTCTGGTTGACTTCTTACCTTGAAAAACATAATCGAAGAAAAATCATTACTATTATTTAACATTCGATATAATCGCTGTAGTGATAGAATCAATTGTAAGGCTAACCAATCAGAGAGCAGTATTTATTTAAAGTCACTAAACCCCACCTCTTTTTATTTCCCCTCATTTTAGGAGACTTAGAGATATCGTATTCCCCTCAAACTTGCTACCCCACAGCTGGTGGTGTCATCTTGCCTGAGCCGCAGTTGCTCGTCCAAGGAGGGTGCCGAGCCCCGCTTAGTAGAAAATGGTCGTAGACAGACGGAAAGTAAGTAGCCGACAGGACTCGGAATAGGAATTGGAATTAGAGAAAAAAAATGGAACCTAATTTGACACATGTGCAGGTGCCCTGAGCCGGAGCCGGAATCGGATCTAGAGCTGAAATTTGGTTACAAACGTATAATAGACTGAGTGTTAATATATGTTTACAAGTACGTAGAACTTGATTGAAGAAATGCATGGAATACATATCAGAAGATTGAGAAAAGAACAAGAAGAAATCGGAGACTGAGAAGTCTCGTGTGTCGGAGCAAATGAGCCAAGGGCGGAGTCGGTGTCGGTGTCAATGCCGGTGCGGTGCTGAGTTAGCATACATTCCCTTAACAAAACAATATTGACATTAACATATGTTTACGAACCCGTAAAACTCGAATTTGATAGTTTCAGGGCCATCAGGGATGTCTGTGAGCCCCCAGAATGGAGTCCCAGACGAATAGCACAAAGTGCTTAGCAAAAGAAGAAAAGCACAGAACGCATAAGAGAAGATGAACGAGTAATGATGATGAACGATGATTCCAGAGGAATCATGAAATGGTAAGGTCCCCATTATGATGGGGACGTTTTGCCCGTAAACCGGATTTCACCCTTAAAATTAAATTTTAATGAGAAATGCAGCTATTAATTACATAGTTGATCCCTATGGCAACAAAATGTTGCACAAAATATGAAATTTAGCACAATTACACGGCTACTCTTTAACTATTTACCGTTCAACCGATCTTTCTTAATACATTAGCTAACTTTATCTATTCTTACCAAACCGAACTAAACATACCAACCTAACATTGTCTAATGTAACCTGGCTCAACATACTATCTTGGCTCATATAGCTTATTAATTACGGCATCTCTCTCTCTCTCTCTCTCTCTCTCTCTCTCTCTCTCTCTCTCTCTCTCTCTCTCTCTCTCTCTCTCTCTCTTCTCTCTCTCTCTCTCTCTCTCTATCTCTCTCTACACTCATCTCTCTCTCTCTCTCTCTAGACCAATCGTCTCTCTCTAACTCTAACTAAGCACATCTATACCAACGTCACCTGATGCTGTTTACACGATTGTAATTCTTACTGTGCACTTAACTGTTTCAACTCTAATATGTGCAGACTTTCATTTCTATAAGTAACTCGTGTTCGTATGTGTGCTGCACATAAAATATTATATTTCTTTTGCATGACGAAACAATTTACTTATTGTGTTTAAAGTTTTTATTTTTCACTCATCAGAAGTTATACCACATCTAGTCTTTCCAACAACTGATCCCACATTACTGTGCGACATAATGAATGACGTCTCTGCAATAGAAGATGCTGAATGGTCTATTACGTCCAATCCCAAGTTATGCACGACGAATAAACATCAGGTCCTCTAAAATGAGGGGAAAATAAAAAAAGAGGAGGGGCTTAGTAACTTTAGAGAAATACTGCTCTCTGATTGGTTATCCTTACATCAGAAATGGTCTAGCGATCATTTAAAGCTTTCTAAAAATCAAAAACTTCTTTGGGCCCCCCCCCCACCATGAACTCTCTAAGTTCAGGCTAGAAACCTAAAAAATGTTCTTCCAAACATCAAAATCGGTCTCACCTACTTTAGAAACCCTAATTTTGACACATCGTGTCAATATCTAACGACGCTAGGGGAAAATCCCAGTCCACTGCCGATATGACTTGGATTTCCTGTCGGTTTGGGGTCCGAAACCTCGGAAAATGGTCTCGTCATGCTTAGAAATCCATCCTTGTCATGTCAAGCCTGAAAAACCGGATGTTGCAAAATGTTGTACATGTTGCCTTGTAACATCCGCTTGCAACATTTGTTTACCATATTTTTTTTTCATATTTATAATTGAAGGGTATAAAACATGTCTTTAAGCCACACTTAGAGGAATGCAAAAATGTGCCTAATAATTATTTTTAACCTTTCCTGTAATTTCCAGTAATATCTTTGTTAAAAATTATTTTAATACAATTTTTTGTGTTGTATTTTTTGTGTTTACCTTATATTTTCTGTGATTTCCAATTTAAAAAAAAAATAAATTACAAATTTAGCACTTTTGTCTGGAAACCTCCTTCTAGATTTAGCACTCTTTTTAATATGCAGTTTGGGATAGGTTAGGTTAAGTTTCGTTAGGTTAGGTTGCCAGACAAGTGCATAATTTGGAAATCACTTAAAATACAAGTAAACACATTTAAACGACAGAAAATTCATATTAAAGTAATTTTAAACATAGATAGCACTGGGAAGGTGAAACAGGAAAGGTCCCCTATATAAAAAGATTATTTTTCCTTCTTCTGGTATGTGGATCACGAGACTGGTGTGTGGGTCATGAGACTGGTGTGTGGATCTTGAAACTGTGTGTGGGTCATGAGATTGGTGTGTGGGTCATGAGACTGGTATGTGGATCTTGAGATTGGTGTGTGGGTCATGAAACTGTGTGTGTGTCATGAAAGTGGTGTGTAGATCTTGAGACTGGTGTGTGGGTCATGAAACTGTGTGTGGGTCATGAGACTGGTGTGTGGGTCATGAGACTTGTGTGTTGATTTTAAACTGTGTGTGGGTCATGAGACTGGTGTGTGGGTCAAGAAACTGGTGTGTGGATCATGAGACTGGTGTGTAGATCATGAGACTGGTGTGTGGGTCATGAGACTAGTGTATGGGTCTTGAGACTGGTGTGTAGGTCTTGAGATTGGTGTGTGGGTCATGAGACTGGTGTGTAAATCTTGAGACGGGTGTGTGGGTCATGAGACTGGTGTGTGGATCTTGTGACGGGTGTGTGGATCATGAGACTGGTGTGTGGGTCTTGAGACTGGTGTGTGGATCTTGAAACTGTGTGTAGGTCATGAGACTGGTGTTTGGGTTGTGAGACTGGTGTGTGGGTCATAAGGCTGGTGTGTGGGTCATAAGACTGGTGTATGGGTCATGAAACTGTGTGTGGTTATAAGACTGGTGTGTGGCTCATGAGACTAGTGTATGAGTCTTGAGACTGCTGTGTGGGTCATGAGACTGGTGTGTGGGTCTTGAGATTGGTGTGTGGGTCTTGAGATTGGTGTGTGGGTCTTGAGACTGGTGTGCAGGTCTTGAGACTGGTGTGTGGGTCTTGGGACTGGTGTGTGGGTCTTGGGACTGGTGTGTGGGTCATGAGACTAGTGTATGGGTTTTGAGACTGGTGTGTGGGTCATATGAACTGTGTGAGGGACTTGAGACTGACTGGTGTGTAGGTCACAAGGCTTACCTATAACACTGTTCAATTGTAAGTTGAAAACAAAGGAGTTGTCAACAGCATTTGTCGTGGATTATAAATTTCATAACCAAGAGTTACTCATTTCATAAGATGGTGAAGGGGCTGTAGGTGAAGGAAATCGGACCGGATTCGGAGTCAGGTAAATTGATGGAGTCGATACTTATGAGAAGTGTTATTTTAAGTTGATGGAAAGAACCGCGGAGTCGGTTTCGAATCGGCAAAAAAAATTACGATTTCGAAGCCCTGCTTTTAAATGAATAACCTTTTTCTATTCCATGATAAAGATAATAATAATAATAATAATAATAATAATAATAATAATAATAATAATAATAATAATAATAATAATAATAATAATAATAATAATAATAATAATAATAATAATTTTTTTTAATAACAAATTTAATAATAATAATAATAATAATACATAAATAATAATAATAATAATAATAATAAAAAATAATAATAAATAATATAAATGAATAATAATAATGATGCTAATAATAATAATAATAATATAATAATAATAATAAT
This sequence comes from Trachelipus rathkii, assembly GCA_015478945.1. Taxonomy (NCBI): domain Eukaryota; kingdom Metazoa; phylum Arthropoda; class Malacostraca; order Isopoda; family Trachelipodidae; genus Trachelipus; species Trachelipus rathkii. The sequence continues at coordinate 11,518 of JABUQX010119235.1, read as the reverse complement.
AATAATAAAATAATAAATAATAATAAAAATAATAATAATAATAATAATAATAATAATAATAATAATAATAATAATAATAATAATAATATTATTATTATTATTATTATTATTATTATTATTATTATTATTATTATTATTATTATTATTATTATTATTATTATTATTATTATTATTGTATTATTATTATTATTCAAAGATTTGTTATTAAATGATTCTTCTCTTTTTATAACCACTAGTCTATTTGAAAATGCAATTCAATATTTTACAGAAAAAAAATTGATAATAATAAATTTAAATGAAATAATGGAACAATAAAAACACTCAAAACGTATAATTTTATTTTTAAATTTCATCTGAAAATATGAGTGGAAAAGGCTAAATAAATTATATCCAGTAATATTTTTAACTCGAGAATAAATTATTCGACTATATAAATATATATATATATTTATATATGATATATACTATCTTATATATATATATATATATACCTATTTAATATATATATATATATATATTATAAAATATATATATATATATATATATATATATATATATATATATATATATATATGTATATTGATGTTAAATACTGCAATAGACCGCAGCTCAATATGTATTGATAAAATATCTCCTCGAGTGATTCTTCACTTACCAGGATTAGATCCCGGGCCCTTGCAGACGGAATAGCAAGTGTGTTGACCACTTGACCGCGATGAGCTAAAAAGATACGCGACTTAAACCCAAGCAAGAGAACTTGTCAGTAGGAATAAGGGCTGTCAAGTGGTCAACACACTTGCTATTCCGTCTGCGAGGGCCCGGGATCTAATCCTGGTAAGTGAAGAATCACTCGAGGAGATATTTTATCAATACATATTGAGCTGCGGTCTATTGCAGTATTTAACATCAATACAAATAAATTCTCCGGTATTCGAGTGTTCTCCTTACATGGGTCCTGTGTTGCCTTTGACCCCGAGTGTGAGCGGAGGCAGTCTTTATTCCTATTGACAAGTTCTCTTGCTTGTGTTTAAGTCGCGTATCCTTTTAGCTCATCGCGGTCACATCTCCAACACACTTGGCTATTCCGTCTTGCGCAGGGCCCGGATCTAATTCCTGGTAAGTAAGAATCACTCGAGGGAGATATTTATCATAATTATATATATTATAATATATATATATAGTTATATATATATATATAAAATATGCCTAAAATAGAGATACTTTACAGAGTATATTATATATATAATATATATTACGGGTCTCATTAACAGGTATGTTAATGTGGATTCACCATTGCAGGTAATTCATTTAAATTTCCTTACTTTGGTCTCAACACTCCGAAGCTCGTTCAAAACCTTCAATTATCAATTTCTAAAAATTTTCCATCCTATAAAGTTATTTTTATACCTGTCAATGAATTAAAATAAATATTTTTTAGAATGAGATATTTTGCCACTTGTTTTGAGGTCCTCGGTTATGTTATTCTTAGTTCTTGTTGCGGACTGCCAAGCCCGTAGG
>JABUQX010119235.1:0-2500 GCA_015478945.1 Trachelipus rathkii | reverse complement strand
TCACATCCTCATTGCGCGGATGTCAAAATTTGACATCTGATAAATCACTAATAACTACTTATATATAATATATATAATATATTATAAATATATATAATATAAAAATATATATATAAATATATAATAATTAATATATATAATATATATATAATAGATAATTATATATAATATATAGTATTATATAGATATAATATTAATATAAAATATATATATATTATATATATATAATATAATCTGATTATCACTCATTAATTCTTAATTATTGATTTAATGAATATGTATATATATATATGTGATTAGTTATATTATATTTGTAATTGTATATTGGTTGACGTATATTACCATCTCTTCTAATTATTTAACTAAATCGATAAGGTTTTATTAATCGATAATGAATAAAATAAAGTATGATCTAATCAAACTATTTTTTAAAAATAAATTCTCTAGTGATGTGATAAAGAATATCGATATATATTAACCGAATTTACATTATTAGTCATCTATGAATTGAACTTCTATCAGTACTAATATATGAATCAAACGCATATTGAGAATCATCAAACCTATCATAAATGAATAATAAAAAAATTTAGACCTATACATTCTAAGATAATATTAATAATTAATCCATCACCACTAACACTAATCACACTAATCCAACACATACACAACAACTACAACACACACTAACACTAACACTAAACACACCTCATTTCTTTACTCATACAGCCACAAAATCTTTTAAGAAAATTGAGGAACTTAAAGGATGATAGTACTGTGTTCTCAATGGCAGTGTGCACACATGAGTTATAATTTGGATATATAGTGTTACTCAACTATCGTTAAATTACTTTTGAGTTAATTTCAATATACAGATCACCAAAGATTGAATCTTTATAACTGACTCTATACGATCCGCAAAATTGGCTATAATATTTGTTTGTCTAGAGGGTTCTCGGCTTACGTGATATATACCATAATCTTGCGATTTTCAAAATTACATTGCGTACGACACTCCGCATTGAAGTGCCAATGTCAGGAGACTCCAACTCTGATGTAATACATACTTTATATATCTAGTAAGAAATGACGACAAAAACAATTATATGATATCAAAATATAATATAAATAATAAAAATATAATATTAAAAAGTGATATATAAATAAGAATACATAAAACAAACTAATAATATAATATATATAATATTAAATTATAATATATAACACATAATACATAATATATATATTAATAATAATATTCTATACTAAATTAATTAAAATATATTGTTTATAAGATTATCAAAATATAATATAATAAACTACTCTATCCTTACATTGTTATGATGATTTGATACTATCTGATGTAGAAAGATAATGTATATTTACTAAGTTAATATAATATAATCAACAAATGGCCAGCCTCTAGAAGACGCACTATCAGATCCTATATCTCCAAAAAATACATATCGACGCTTACGCGGAAAATCAGATACCATTGTCTTTCTACAACCTGCGCCATAATATTTTAAACCGAGAAACTGCCTATCGAAAAACAGAAAAACACACACACAAAAACCAAAAAGAACACAAAAAAAAACATCTATCTCGAAAACTACAAAAGCCGGTGGTACCATAGTGAAAGATATCAATGTTTTGGACTTGTAAACCAATTCGGTGCAAAAATTGCTCCCACCTAAAAATATAATAAAAACAAAAACCTACAACATAAATAATGTACTATTTTTTTTTGGGTAGGGGGGTAGTGCTGGGACATTAGATGTATTATATATAATATATTATTTTCTTTGTAAAAGGTAATTACACACGGCAATGTAGGGGTCTCGAGTCGACGGGGAACACAGGGGTGGACGTTTTCCATACCCCGTACGTAGGGGAGGGGCGGAGAAACCCCCGCGACACCCAAATACATCAAAGATCGGGGGTTCCTGAGTAGACATCCTACCCTGAGTGAGAGAGGTGATGGATATTAGTCTCATTAACCCCGTAGTCACCCGGTAAAGATATATATCCGATTATATTATAGATCCCCGACTCACATGCCTTCGGTGCGGTGATATATAACCCTTAGTAGGTATTATTACCTTTATATTCTGTTAGAACATAAAAAGCAAAATTTGAAGTATATGAAGTCTTATTTATATTTAACGAAAGTATATACCAGATATATTAAGGTCTCTTTAATTAAGGCCTTTTCTAATCGTATTACTCTATATATTATATATATATATATATATATATATATAATTATATATATATATATATATAATATATATAATAATTAACTAATAAATTTTGTTATTTTTTTATTTTTTTTACATTTCCTAATCCAAAATTTTAACCATGAATTTCCAAAATGTATTCTTATCGCTGTAGCATCTGTATAGGTTTTGATGAATATTTTTTTTTTTTATTTTTTTTTATTTTTTTTTACCATTTCCGCACTAAAATTTGAACCAGTACATATCCTAACCTCAATGTA
>JABUQX010119234.1:5000-17500 GCA_015478945.1 Trachelipus rathkii | reverse complement strand
GGTGCTGTGTCTGCCTACCAGAGTTCTGTGTAGATATTGGTAACCCAGGCTAGTTCGCTGCGGTGCTTCTTTCCTGCCACCTCTGTTCTTTGAACTCTCTTCCATCTTCTTTGTTTCTGCTGAATTTAATCTCCTCACTTTTAAGCCTGCGTCTGTCTCATCTGCGTAATTTGCGCTAGCGGATGTAATTTTCTTGCGTAACAATCTCCTCCCTGAATAGGCTTCACCGTGAGTGTAAAGACAGTTCATAAAAAAAAACAACAATCTACCATCACGCAAGACACTAGCACACTCTAGCTCCTTTACATCCACCAAGGATTTAATTGCACCAGCCTCTTCCTGCAATTCATTACTTTACCTACTACTAATTTGGCAGCATCATCCTCGGTTCCTTTTTCGTCCAACAACATATATATATCAAATATTTAAATCCCAGTCACTTGTTCAGCTGGCCACCATCTAGCATAATCTCCCACCGGAGACTGTCCTCATTTAGAACCACATAACCTTACTCCTTATCTACGTTTACTCCAAACTATCCTTTACACACCTCCAAATCTTCACCAATCCTCTCAAAACTCTCTTCAGATTCACCTCACAAAACCATATTATATAGGCATATATAGCAGTAGCATATATATATATATATATATATATATATATATGTATAGGCTATATAGAGAGAGTGGAGAGAGAGAGAGGAGGAGATATATATATATATATATATATATATATATATATATATAAAATATACATATATATATATATATATATATATATGAGTATATATATATATATATATATATATATATATATATATATATATATATTAGTTATATATATATGTATATATATATATATATATATATATATATATATATGTATATAGAGTAAGATGGTGATTCATTGGATTTGGAAGTTGTATAACAAATCGTTTTTTAGAGGGTATAGTTCCGAGGGATTGAGGAGAGCAGTAATAGTACCTTTTATATATAGCAGGAAAGGTAACTGTAAGTATTATAGGTAATTTAGTTTATTGAGGTGTTGTAGGGAAGCAGGCGCTGGATATTTTGTCAAAGAGTACGTCGAATTGAGTTACAATAGTCCACTTGGGTGAATAAGGTGTTTTTAGAAGTGGAGGGATGTGTGGATCAAATCTAAAACATTGAAACAAATAATTGATAATGAGGGAGAGAAGAATAAATTGCATTAGGGATTTATGGATTTACAACAGGCGTATAATAGGATTAATAGAAAATCGGAAGGTGTTAGTGATATGGTGTTGGGGGTAAGTTTTGGCATAGCCCTGCAAGCATATATGAAGATAACAACTGTATCGATTGAAAAACTGTAAGGGACTATTTTTATATTAATAAAGGAGTGAGGACAGGATGTAATGTCTCATAACCAATCTGTATATGGATGAGGTTAAGAAAGAATTAGAGGTAGGGTGACAAGGGATAGAGTTAGAAATGGATGAGAGAGGAGGATTCCCTACCTATTATATGATGATGATTTGGTTTTTGTGTGTGATGAATCTGAAGAGAGTTTTAGAGAATTAGTAGAGAGATTTGGTGGGTGGTGTAAAAGAAAAGGGGGCTTGAAAGTAAACGTGGAGAAGAGTAAGGTTATGGTTGTGAGTGAGACAGTCCTCGCGGTGTGAAGTTATGTTTGATGGGGAGCATGGAAAAAGTGTCTGAATTTAAATATTTAGGATATATGTTGAATGAAAGGGAGCGGATGATGCAGAGTATAGTGGGGAAAGTTGAGAATGGCACTAAGGTGGCTGGTGCAGTTAAATCGTTGGTGGATGTTAGGACCTCCAAGTGGTTGTGTGTAAAGAAGGAGGGTATGTTATATTACCTTCGTGTTAATGTATAGTAGTGGACTATGGGTCTGGAAAAAGAGGTAGAGGTCGCAACGAAGCCATGTTCAGGTGCAACTCTAAGTGCTATGTTAGGTGGAAAAAGAAAATGATACCTTGAAATGCAGCTACGAAGGGTTGTATATTGTGGTATATGAAATAATAAATGAAAGTACAACAGATGTTTCCTCACAAGTAGAAACGATGATTTACAGACGGTCGGTTAAACGGATGTATATAGTGGGTGGTGTTGGGAATTTAATTTGATAGGAGATAAAAGAAAAGGGGGAATGAGTCTCTGCAGTGTGAATGCCTATAAAAGAGATAAATGTGAGTTTGGCAGAGACTAGAAGAAAGGTGCATAATAGAGTGAATGGTGGGCTTTGGTGAGGAGGTATGGTTGTAACCCACCTGGGCCAAGGAATGAATCCCACATGACGAGAGGTCATAGTTGCCAGGTCAATCGTATCCCGTGAAGCTCTTAGGGTGGGATTTTTTCACCAGACAGTTCTCACTAATTGGTATAAAGGGGGCAGTAAGGCTGGGCTTTCTTTCACTTGATTCATATTCTTCTACTATTTTTATGTTTCCGGTATGTGTTACGCACCTTGCCTCCAGTCTTTGGAGATAAGATGGGTGGTGATGATGATGATGATGATGATGATGATGATGATGTGATGATGATGATGATGATGACAGATGATGATGGGGGAAAGAAGTTGGATGATATATATATATATATATATATATATATTATTTATATATATATATATATATATATATATAGTATATATATATATATATATATATATATATATATATATATATATATATATATATATATATATATATATATGCAGTTTCCATATAAAGTACTTGTACTTGTACTTGCACTTGATAATTATGTAATTTTGAAATTTTTGGAAATTAAAATTGAATAGAATTTAGAGAGGGTATGAAGTGTACTGAATTGTATTTTTGAACAATTTTAGAGTACTCTGTACTCTGTACTGTATTCTTTGAAAAATGTAAAATTTTTAAACCCAACCCTGATATAAAGCATATATATTATATATATATATATATATATATATATATATATATATATATATATATATATATATATATATATATATATATATATATATATATAAACTAACATGTAAATATTTACTCTAATACAGGGAGGTTGAAAAAAATAATATAGACATGTTGAAAGACAGCATTTTATTTTAACTAACTGTTGAAAATATTAAAACAAATTACTTTATTTGAATAAATTTATTTAATATATGAGTAGTCTCCAGGGACGTTGTTTCCTATGAAAATGCGCTATTTTTCTTGACTACCACCACTCACTCACGATCAAGGTTCTTTCCAAGGGGTAGGCGTAGAAAAAAAGACAAAAGAGAACCAACACAATCTCAAGTTTAGGAAAAAAAAGAAAAAGAGTGCACTAAAGCTGCGTCTCAGAGATGCAGGATCAAGAGAATTAGACAGTAAAGCGCAGTTTATTAGTCTTCTAGAATTGTACCCTGTTCAGACGACGTTTGAATTGTCTGCAATTTTCATCCAGATCCAAAACTTCGATAGTGCAGCGAAATTGGAACAAAATCACTCGGGAAATCTTTAAAAAAGAATATCCCTTCAAAAATAATGTTCATTCGATGAAAATATTCTTCCTTTATCAGGGCATAAAATATCTGAAATGATACTTGAACTTAAGTCATTTCTAAATTCAATGCTTCAATTAATTAAAAAAAAGTTTCTGATTAATTTTCCTTATGAATTTTACAACAAAATTAATTATTTACTATTTCAATAAAATTTAGATAATTTAGCATAACTTAATCGTTAAGCTGCTTGATGGGAGTATATCGTAGAGCATTGAGAAGAGATGAATATGTACACACTTTGTCCGGGGTAAATTTGGCATAGTGTGAACACATATATGAAAACAAAATATAAGAACAGTACTCCATACAAGGGAGGATAAGAACCTTGCATAGTGTAATATCTGTACAGAAGAAAAGTTTGCTTCGAAGATGTTGGAAGAAGGAATTTACTTCTCACTATTCTCTCCAAAACAATCCTTAGTGCTTCGATGCCATGCAAGTTAGGTGGTTTGTGTTTACTTGAAAATAATTTAAATTTTAGGTGTCTACATGTTTCAAAAATCAAGATTGAATGTCATCTATTCCCGTATTCTTTGAAGCTTTATGACCTTAAGTAATATCGACATTGTTGGAATTAACATTTAGTTTGTAGAGTCTAGTTTATGGGTGATTGACAACCTGCAACTCGCACAAAATTTGTCCCTGAAGAAAGCCACCAGCGTTACTTCAAAGAACTGTTTTCTTATTAAGTAACTTTGCTAGATTATATATATATATATAGTTATATATATAGTATATATATATAGCATATAGCAGAATATATATATAGCATGGTTATATATATATATATATATATATATATATATATATATATGGTATATGGTATATATATATATATATATATATATATATATATATATATATATATTAGTGATTTATAGATGTCATTTTTTTTCGCATCCGTGATGCGGATGTTTGATTCTTAACATCCTTCGCGGATGCGGGATGTGGATGCGGATGTTGATATATATATATATATATATAGAAGGGCAGTGTAGGTTAGGTAGGAATTGGCCATATAGGCATATGTTGATATTTATATATATATATATATATATATATATATATATATATATATAGATGCGGATACGGATATATATATATATATATATATATATATTTCCTGAGTTTTAGCCACAATCTATTAATATAATTGTGTTACCAAGGTACGGGACTGGGACCCAACTCAAATGCATCCCACCAACCTCTTTTCCCAACCTTTCGCCCTTAGGTGAAAGAGATTTTGACAATGGATTATATACTTTTGGCACTAGTATTGAAATTCAAATATAGGAAGGTTAGGCTTGAAAAACATCAATTTTTCTGCTGAGAGAGTTCAGCATTGCTAAATACTCTACTTTGAAACATAAGTTGTAGGACAGGCCAAGTAATTTCTTGCAGGTGTTACTGGCGGGTAAACATTTTGTTTTAACTTTTCCACCTCAACTGATTGGATCAATGAAGCTGTGGAATCTTACGTTTTTCTGCAGGATAGTTTTCGATCATTTGCACACATCTTTTTAGTAATGCGTGTGTTTCTTCATCGTTACTTACTTGACTGTATAAATTCTTCCAGGAATCTGTTATTGGTTTACTTTGTAGAAGGTGTTGGTTCTGTAGATTTCGTTTTTGTTTTCATGAATGGGGTTGAAGGAATTTATGACTTTACTAGTTCGGGATTGAAGTTTTTTCAATTGCATCACAGCGGTAGTTGATTAACTTTGTTCAAAGATATTTACAAAAAACTTGCTCATAACGGGATCTAAGTAAGTCGTATTAGCATGAAGGTTATTAATTTCACAGAACCAAAGAGTTTTTTTAGTTTAGTTATTTTAATTTTTTCATTTTTTTAAATTCGCTATCATTTTCATTTGAAGATGGTTCAAAATGCTTCCTTTGTGTTGAGATTAATGGCATACTTTGAGATATAGTTGTAGAGGCACTGATTTTTTTGGTAATCTCTTCAAATTGTTTCAATAGCTTAATGGAGTGTGATATGATGTCATCTTCCACATTAATAAGAATGTTAACTTAGGAATCATGGTATGAAGCAAGAGGTTCTTGAGCAATACTCCTTTCCCATCATTTGAAGTGTACTATTCCAGCGGAGTTGGAATATCTGATAACATAAAGATAGTGGAATATCGTCGTTTTGAATCGTTCTTTTGAACCGATATGCTATTTTCATATTTTCTTTCAGATTCATCTTGCGATGACAATATATAAAATTTTAGCCTAATTCCTATATAAACATCAGCGCAACATCCGCAGGTTAAGCGCGGATGCGGACGTGGATCTTGACAATGTAGATGTTCGCGGATGTGATGCAGGATGTTACTCTGCATCACTAAGAGCAGAGAGATATATATATATATATATATAGGCAGTGATATATATAGTATATATATAAGGTTGTTATATATATATATATATATATATATATATATATATATATATATATATATATATATCCTGTACTAGAGTTTGGGAAAATCCAAAAACCAGGTTCAAATTAAAGAGCGACATGCCCCAAAAGTGTAAAGAGTAGAAGCTAGAAAATAGATATAGAGAGAGTACCTTCCAGATATTACCATTTGAGTACATATAAGATTGAATATAACGGTTAAGTGTGGGTCCTGAGAGTTGACCCCTCCTCCCTCTGACTATCATCCTTTGACCTTTGACATCTTATTTTTTTAAAAAGTTTTCGAATCTATCTTTAAAAGGAAAAAGATTTGAAAGCATCTTAATTCTTCTAATCCTATATCTGATCGCATATATGATTTGAAAAAGGAGCACTCAACTGATGATCTTCTTTAGTGAAATCTGATCAAAAATCTTTCGAAAGAGTCCACCTTGAAGATTTGATTTCTAATCTTCTTTCTCTCAATATACAATCTCTTCTCTGATTCCCTTCCAGTCATTCTATAGCAATTGCTGTAGACGGCCACAGTTCATTCTATATAATAGTGGTGCTCGTCAGGGTTCAGTTTTATTCCCAATTTATTCTACTTTTCAATAATAACTCTATCACTTCATCAAATATACACCCTTATGCCACAGCTCTAACCTTTCATTATCCCATTCATTTTGAAAGACGTACCACCCAGCAGCAAATAATTTACCCTAGAAAAATGGAAATGAAACAGCTAACTTTTGATTTTTCTCAAATTTCTTATTTTGACATAGAAAACATGGTTGTTTACTCGTTTTCAATGGTTTTACAAACTCAGACCCTTCATATTTTTACTCTACAATCTTTTGCACAACTATAGAATCTTCGAAAACGCAAGTCAAATCTTCTTCAGACTTTAAAAATTTTTGGTTTTTTGAGGGATGATTTTGGAAAAATCACACTACAATCTACTACTGAAAAATCTTCAAAAAGGCTGGGTGCCTTGAAGGTCACACAGAATTTCCTCACATAGTATATGGTGCTTCCTATATTGGGATATCGATCGGTTTTGTATCGAATATGTTTCACATCTGGGGTGGTTTCACTCAAACAGCTCTCGGTGGAAAGTAGCATTTTAGTCTTATCAAGTCTTTCTTCTTCCTCTATACTTCCTCCAATTTTTCTGTCCGTCGAGTTGTTGCGTCACTTTCCTTAAACTATCTCCGTTACATTGGACACTGCTCTTCTGAACTATCCAATCACATACCTTCTATGAGGAGGACACAAATTTCCACACAGTTTCACCCTTTCAGTGATCAACTTTCCAACCCAAGACTTAACCTCAATGATCAATCTTACATATACCTCGCTAATAAAGTCTGGAACGTATTCCCTTTATCTATTTACTCAACTTCTTTCCTTTGACTTTCAAACTTTCGGAAAGGAGACAAGATCAACAGAAGAGCTTTCCAGGAGAACAAGTCAACGAAGAGCTTTCCTTTCTGTGTAATTTCTTGCGATTAGGCACATGCTGACTTTCAATCTGACCGTTACTTGATTTTATCCCAACTCTAGTGGAATTTGATATCTTTCTGACTTTTATACACACACATACACCTACACACACACACACACCTACACACACATACACACACACACACACACACATATATATATATATATATATATATATATATATATATATATACTATAATATATATATATACTATATATATATAATATATATATTATATATATATATATATATATACACTTGGTGTAAGGGTCAAAGGCCCACGAAATATGGGATAAAAGCAAAGGACATCAATATTCCAAAAAAAAAGTCAGAAATGTCTCGATGCACGTTGTCTGAAATTGTGCAAGCCAAAGGAAGTGGGAAAATTAGAGGGAGGAAGTGTGTTTTAGTCTATGATTGAGCATAGCTGTTAAGTCTGGTGTCAGAGAACTGGGCTGAGAAAGGAGTAGGTGGGGTGGAAAGACAGGTCTCACGAGCCCCCCCTACTCCAAGGAAATATGCATCTTGATACCTCAGATGAGTAGTGTCCGTTGCGATAGCGATAGTATAACAATATAAGGGGGGGGGGTTGAAGCAATGTTCGACGAAGCAGAAAGGGATTGTAGAGGGTTAGTGAGATCGAAATCTCCCCCCCCTCCCCTGTAAAGTGCAAGTAACTGGTGCGGTGTGAAGGAATTCTTAAGGGGCCTCATAATTCTTAATCTCATAGGAACTTGTTTTCTTGATATAAATAGCTTAATCCTTTAAAAATGATTACACTGAAAAGAAACACCAGGGGTATTTAGGTCAGAAAAATGTTTGATTTGGGTATTTTCGGTGAAAATCTTGTAGTTGATGAAAGATTATGTCGAGAAGAAAGATAAAGGAAAGAGTTTTTGAGGCATTGAAAACAACTATGTTTTCTATTAGAAATATGAAAAAGGTTAACTGTCAGTTGCTCGAAGGCCAGTCTCATAACATCAGTGTGAATTCTTCAGCATAAAAATGGATTTATGATAAAGTGATAGATGGAAGGTTAATAAACAGTATAAAACGAGTTTGGGACAGGTTAGAACACTAAGAAGCAAGAAATAATACCCTTAAAGGATTTAAAGGATCAATTGCGGCTATAGAGTGACCGGAAAGGATATCAGAGAGAAAGATAGATACCGAAAGATGTAAATTTAGAAACCAAAGCTTTGTCCCAGACTATACAAAAGCTTTCGACATGTCTAGAGCCAGAGCCAAATACCAAAATGGCGAAGAGCAGAGAACAATGTGTCAGAAAGAAAAGAGAGAAGATTAACAGAAGAGCTTTCCTTTCTGTATCCTTTCTTGCGATTAGAGGGTATAAAATTAGAAGATTTTGAATTGTTTCCAAATGTTTATGTTAAAGGTAGTTTCGAAATCTTTGGAAATTCTAGAGGTAAAAATGATAGAGTCGTATAGTTAATGGACTGAGAGTTTTCCTCTCTTTTCGGCACAGGTTGAACAAGCCGACGCTTCCACCAGGAAAGAAAGATTGAAGTTGATAGACACAGTCAAAATAATTTACTAAGGCAGGGTGCAAAATTGGAAGCGCAAACTTTGCTAACTACAGGAGGAATTTTCGTCACAACGATAAGTCTTTTAGTATTAAGCGAGGAGAGGGAAGAAATCCCATCTTTAGAAGAATTCAGAGTGGTAGAAGCAAATGAACTAGAGGAGGCGAAGAATGAAAAATAACTTCCGAATCGTCTAACAAGAAATTAGGAAAAAAAAAGAAGCGCAGAAATAAAAACTTCAACGAGCACCATCGCACGACCAATCTAACAAGGAAATTAGGAAAAATAGTCTCCTATCAACAAACGAGAAACAAGGCCAAAAAAAAAAGCACTTCAAGCCTTAAATAAAGAAGAAACACTAAGGCAACCCAGTAACATCCGAACCATCGGCTGCCCATACGCAAAACACTAGGCAACAGTCTCACCATCGGAAGAAAACTAGAAGAGGGAAAGGCGAGGAAGAAAAGTTCTTGATCAGCAAGGATTGCAAATAAAGAGGTTCTAGATCGCAATGATCCAGAAACCTCACTGGAAGTCAAGATCACCAAACGGAGGTTGTCGTACTTCGGAAATGTCATGCTTAGACTCACTGGAGAAATCACTCATATTGTTAATGATGAGTGGAAGTGGGAGGAGGGGACGACCAAAAATCCGTTGGCACGTTTCGGACAAAATTATCCGGCCTGACCATGGGAGAGCTTAAGGAAGCGGTAAAAAATAGAACTGTTTGGAGAGATATAATCCATGATGTAACCGAAAATCGGCGTCGATTGAATGGGAATTGATGATGATGATGATAATGATAATGATGATGATGATGATGATGATGATGATGATGATGATGATGATGATGATGATGATGATGATGATGATGACTAGTTTCTTTTCTTCCTAATCATTGCTCATATAGTCTTGTATTTTTACTTGCGTTTGCTGCTTAGACTAGTTTCTTTTCTTCCTAATCATTGCTCATATAGTCTTGTATTTTCCCTTGCGTTTGCTGCTTAGACGGTTTCTTAATCCAAATGACGTTCTTCCTTTCCAAGAATAATTACAACTGTAAAGTTTAAACTTTGTGAAGTAAATTATAAAGATTTCAAGCGTGTCTAAGTTGCTGCCATGATCTCGAGTCGGTCGGTATGTGTAAACTCAGAACGTTGAATTCTGCTCAATTGATTACAAAAGTCGGTATATTTTCTACCAATTCCCAACAGACTGATTTATATTCTCATTCACATGCGTACAAATGCGAATGGGAACGCGAATAATTCTTTTAATATTCGCGAATGCGAACGTGAATGAGAATATTTTTTAAATATATATATATAAGAAATATATATATATAATATATATATACTATATATATATTTACTATATATATATATAATATATTATATATAATATATAGTATATATATATATATATATATATATATACAACAGTATATATGAGTTTGGATATGGCGACACATCAGATCATGTGAGGAGAGACCTCTTCGTTTGGTTACTAAGGGCAGGGAACCATTTATTTCAATAATAGTAATAATAAATATATACTATAAATATATATATATATATATAACTAATATATAATATATATATTATATATATATATATATATATATATATATATATATATATATAATATATATATATATATATATATATATATACTATATATATTATTATATATATATATATATATTATTCATATAATATATATATATATATATATATATATATATATATATATATATATTATATGAGGCGGACAGGGCAGCAACCCGGCCCTTTATTCTTTTTGCTTGTGGAAACTCCTGTACCGCATTGGAATCTTATGCCTATAAAACACCAATCTTCTGGATTACCTCTGGGAGAAACTGAGTTTCGCAGGACCGAATGGAAAAAGTGCTAGTTCCACTGAAAGATGAAACTCTAACTGAGTGTGTATAACTCACCAGGACTAGCATCGGAAAACTACTGCGCAGAGATAGTTTCTAGAGTGCTCTAGAATACAAGAGTTTCGGGGCCAGGAAGGGAAGGATGCTGGTTCCAACTGATCGGGGCGAAAGCCCTACCTGGTAGTACAGGTAGTATATATATATATATATATATATATATAGTATATATATTAATAAATATATTATAATATATATAAGTATATATAAATATATATATATATATAACAACTGCCAGGAAGGGCTACACCACAACACAAAGGGGTATATATATATATATATTATAATATATATTACTATATTATATATATATATATATATATATACTAACCAATAATTGATGATATTTAGATTCTCTCTGCTTACTAATACTTTTCAATAAATTTCTTGTTCCAATAGCCCTCATTTTTTCCTTTTCAACAGACGTGCTTAAAGCATCCGCCATTGTGATAAAGTTGTCAGCTCGCTCCCTGAATTCTCGAATTTCTGAAATAAATATATTAAAAAAAGATTGTTATAAACCTAACTATATTATATTTACAACTTCATGTAATATAGTTTTTATTTCATTTATTATTAATGGAATATATTCAAATAATATTAGAGAAAGGGAGGTTTTATAATACGGTCAAGAAATAAGGAAAAAACAAGCGCAAGAATACATCATCGTACGATCAACAAAATTCTTGCATTCATCCCGTAATTCGGTTGTCTGTTGCGCAACCTCCGGTTCCAAGACTCGAATTTTGTTCAGATCATCGAAGTACAATCCTGATTTGGAAAGAGCATCATTCGCCATGCTGGAAAACTAATCAGGGGAGGGAGGAACATGCGCAGTAACGCGAACAAACTCGATTTCACGAATGAGGAGTGCTTGTGCGTATCCAATATGTCTGATGCACAATGGATTCTGTTGAAAAGAAGCTTATTAGATAACACTATATATATATATATATATATATATATATATATATATATATATATATATATATATTATATTATATATATATATATTATATACTATATATATATATATATATATATTATATATATATATATATATATATATAGGGAGGTTTTGCTTACATATTTGCAATAAGACATGAAAAAATAAGATGAAGTTGACTATTGAAGTGCTTGAATAATTGTTTGAAAATCAGGAAAAGAATCACAATAATGGAGGTTTTAACGCAAAGATTTCTTCTTTAATAAATGCATGTTAAGCTTAGGAAGCCAAATTGGGATAGGGTATTTAGTTGTCTTAATTTCTTTGTTTTCAAAGTGAAGAGACAAATTTATTTCTCCAAATTTAAAGCCGATTACTATAGATTAAGAGTTTACTACAGGCTACATATTTATACAAATATATTACTTACAGATTAGTATATAGAAACCAAACAAAACTCAGTAAACGTTTTAAAATTTACGATCATTTTAGATTTAAAAATAAAATAATCTTTGCAATATTGATAGAGTTGTTTTTCTTATTTTCCATGAAGAAACATCTTTAGTCCAGGAATTTTTTTAAAGATAAGATGAATCAGTTTA
>JABUQX010119232.1:0-60323 GCA_015478945.1 Trachelipus rathkii | reverse complement strand
CTGAATAAGTCCAAACCCTAAGCAAACTTTCAACTTACGATTTTATGAGCCCCTCAACACGTTCCCCCTTTTCCTCGCAAATACACAAAAATATCTCGTCCCCAGACTCCTCACCCACAGCCTCCTATGCCTAAAAACTATACATTCCCCTCCGCGGTACGGAATGCTACGTTACTTCTAGCGCCATCGATCATCCGCTAACTTAAGCCTTCAAAAACACTTGAATACGACACGCACTAATCCAGTCTTTTCACACAGTGAAAGGGAAAATCTACCTACAACAGTTTTTACCTTCAGATATCAAACTGCAATGCAATAGCCAAAGACTCCCTGCTAACATATTTCAATAATGTCTTTTATTTACACTCTGCGTGTATGTTACATAGCGCATATGACGAAAGTATCGGAATCATTAACGAATATTTACTACAGCTTGACACCTACCCAAACCTCGGAAAAGACCTAAGTAGCAGACAACAAAACAATTTCCGACCTACACTCCGCATAAATTAATGGAAAAATGTTCTGACCGCACATCTTTCTGGAAGCCTCAAGCTTCTAACTCCAATTGGACTTCTCCAAAAATCGCTCGACTGCGACCCTTGGTAAAATAGACCATACAGCCCGGGAAGCCTTCTTCCAATGGATGTCTTGTAGGCTTTGACCCTTGAAAAACTTACGACACAACTGGATAACGGATTCTCCTATAAACTCATTACGCTTTTCCCTGACAACCTCCTCCTATCAAATCCTTTTCGCACACAATCTATCTATTCGTGCTTATCTGTCAACCCACTTTATTCTGGATGAAGGCGTTTCCCAGGTAGGGTTTTAAGGGATACTATATGCTCTGATAATAATTACTTCATTCCGACTACAATTTTTCTCTCATAGTCCATACAGCATCTACTAGCTGTCTCCAGGCTGCCCTCCGAACAACTCAACACATGAAAATATTCACAATGCTACTCCACTCTCTCCATTCTCCATCACAAACTTCATTGATGCTTTTAAACAAAAAAGAGAAAAGACACTCCACCCTCTTCCCAGCAACCGAAGGTTCCCACCTATTCACAGAGTACAAATATCTAGGACTCATCTAATGACCCATAAACATGATGCCCACATATCAAACCACCTGAAAATCAACTATTCTATACGATTCACTATACTCACTCGCCTCAAAATCTGGGCCTGATCGCACGTCTAATATCCGCCACCGACGAACTTGGTACTATCTGGTTAGTATGATCAGGCCGCCCCACTCACTGCATCTGCTTGGTAATCCCAAACACAAACGACGCGATCCTATCCACTGAGCCATACGATCGCTCCGGGAGCGAGGTTTGAATCCAATTGATGATACACTCCTCTTGAAGAAAATTACATCAGGCACCAATATCTCTTATACAAACTTACCCCTAAACCGGCGCCTACACCCCATCCAAGTCCTCAAATCCTAAACTGCCATTCCAACACTTCAACATCCTCCGTACAGCTCACATCCCTTTACAAAAGTGCTGCCTTTCTCATACGCATAATGATCACCACCTTGTTAATCCCCCTCCCACCATTGGGGTGCTCACTCTCTCCCAAATCAACTCCATCTGCTCCTTGAAAAGCATTATTCCGTCTCATCCCACAGCTGCTATTTATCCATATGAGCTCTAAACACCGGGTAACCAGTTGGCACGCCTGACGTCTCCTGATCGCAACCTTCCCATACCCTCCACCCTCATGCTCCAATTTCACAGCAGAATAAATGCATAATAATTGCCTTTCTCATCTCTAATCCTAGACCAAGATCAATCTTATCTCATTACAGATCCTATGGCGTACAAGCGCTTAAAAGGCGCTATTCTAAAAACAACCAAATGTCGCGTTGAAGCACGATTCGCGCTGCCCATCCCGTAAGAAACAAATACATTATGTGAACCCTTCATTAGGGATAACTGGCAGAGAAATCGCTGACAGAGAGCCAGAAGCCACCTCTCTCATTCGGAGCATTCAGGACCTCGGATCCCATTCCACACGACCCAGCTCGAGCAGGGGCAAATTTCACTCCGACATCCGCTCCGGCCGCTCCAGCATTAAAATACCCGCCTCCGACTCCAATTCTGGTTCCGACTCTACAAAACCCCTCCACTGCCGCTCCGCTCCAGCATTTAAAATTACCCGGCTCCGTCGTTTTTTCTTCTGCTCCGTCAGTTTCAATAATGGTTCGCTCGACTCGCCCGCCCTCGTCACCACCTAATACATTCTCTCCAACTCAATAATCACTTAATTATACAACAATGAGTGATCGGGATATGAATTAATAAAGGTTTTTAAACATCTTTATATGCCAGAATTAAAACTAGGAAACTTTGAAAAAAAAAAATTTTACAATATTAAAAAAATTTTCGTCGATTGAACAAATTAAATAAGGCAAGTTTAACGATAAACTGCCTGTACAGTTACGTACCGTAATATTCTATTTTCAAAAGAATAAAAAATCAGATTTTAACTTCTCAAAGGACACCCTCCTAGAATGAGTGAAATAATAATAAAAAGACAATAAGTATTAAAACACATAAATGAAAATATATATAATTAATATCTTATCCACTTCTCAATCCATTTCCTTACAGACCTACCCCTTCTCTTAGAATAAATAAAATATGAATATAATCACTTTCCTAACTTTTAAAAATACTCTTGAACAGCCACCATTGTAATATAATTATCAAAACAATTCTTCTAAAATAAAAACCATGCAAATAAACCCCTAACGATGCCTTAATCCGATTATTCATTTTAAACCAGAATAACCCAACATCCCCTGCAACTAGACGCAAACCGTAAGTGCAAGCGCATCGGCAAAATTACGATACAATTGATGCCTCTTAACTATACTTGATCGGTCATGCGTATTCCATTAATGACGTATGAATCACCTTATTTGCTATGAAAATCTATACAGTCTACTAGGTTATACTTATTTCAATCCGCTTTCTGGCAGCTCCAATGTTCATATCTCAAAGGACTCATCACTATCTGACAAAATGCTACACGAATTCAACTCAAGCTATCGACTCCTGCCCTACGATCATACGTAATTATTTTTAATCCTATCACAAAGAACACTCCTACTTACAATCAGATTCTCATTCTGAAAGATCTAAACAAAATTTCCAATAAAAATATATCTATTCATAACATCGTCCCTCTTTCATGGGATATGCTGTAATTGCTAAGAACCTTTCTCTAAATAAAATCCTGCAATCAATCTTCTGATGAATACTTTCTGATAATACGGGTGTTTAAAACTTCTCGGCATTCTTTCCCACTGACTTCGGAAGAAAAGTCAGACAGACCGCAGCATCGATACCTATACTATGAATCTTTTATTGCAAAGCTTCAGAGCAAAACAGTCACTTCCCTCCTGTCTTGACCTAAGATTGCATTTCACTTTGGCAACTGTGATTCTAGAACCATTATTGTTACGCAGCTTTTGCTATTTGTCTCAACTGCATAAGATCCCTATACTATGTGGAGACAATCTGCACTAGAACTGCAAAAGTAGAACTCCACAGCCATGGGGTGCAAGAACTTATTCTAACACTTTTTTCATAGTTTTTATCAATCATTTCTAAAAATAATAACTATTACTCTCGTTTAGACATCAATAAAATCAGGTATCACATACCGACTCGCATCCTACCCCCATCCACTTTACATTTTTTAACTACATGAATTACTTAGCGTACCGTAACTAACTAAATTTTCTCTGTTATCGAATTCTTCTTAAGTTCAAAACAAATCTTGAATATTCGCTAAATGTTGAGTATTTCTTTACCTACAAGTTAAAATATATTTATAGCACACAGCAAATTATTGCACAAAAATAATTACTTTCCAGCTGTTAAAGTATTCCATTAAATCACAAAAGCTCCCTTTACAATTTTAAGCCATTTTTATTCTCCTTCTAGAACATACAAACTATTCACCAAGACTCCAGATTCTAACAATCTCCACATGCTTAAAACTGGTCATGCAAGGAAAAAGTCACTACTATAACAACCATTATAACAATATTTTATGTTTCACTAACCATAACACACAAATGCAACTAAAAAATTCCACTTAGTCATTTTGAAAGTAAAAGTTATCCTATACCTAAGGATTTAAGCCTTCTAAACAATTGCAGAATTCGTATATAGCATTAAATCGGCATAATTAACGATCCAGTATAGAGACCCATGAGAACTTAGTAGTATACTCTTTTACCATATCGAAACGATGGGTCATCAACTGTGTTAACTATCATACTGTACAAATAAAGATTATATCTTCCAATGATAATAATATCAAAACCATATGTCTTTGGTTAATACAATGCATCTCAAGATATAAACCTATAATTAAATATCTTAAATATCTTTATGGAGACATAATCATTAATCAAATCTGAGTAAGAAAAATCACTAATATATATAATTAATAATATATAATGAATATAATAATAATAAGTAAAATAAATATATAAATTAACTATATAATATATAATAATACAAATATGAAATATATATAAATAACAAAAATGATAAGTATAATAATAAAAAAATAAATATTGATATAGAACTGAATTCTCAATTATTAAGAAAAGAAATATAGATATATATTATAACTACCGTATAAATAATAATATATAACTAGTATATTATATATATATAATAACACATATATATATAACTATATACTATATAATAAATACTTAATATAATCTATATACTATCAAGTAATATATATAATACTATATACTGATAAAACATTATATTAAATATAAATAATATACCATCATATATACTAGTACTATACTAGTCAAAAACTCTACTATATCATATAACTATAATAATACACAAAAGTCATAATAAACAATATAATAATTAATCTTAATATCTATGCACGAGCGCTACCTCCTCTATTTCGGCTCCAACCCGCCCTCCACCCTCTAAAATTCGCTCACTCGACCCGTCCAATCCCCACAAAATCGCCTCCGCATCCGCTACGGCTCCAGTCCCTCAAGGTCGCCCCCGGCTCGCTCGGGCCCGCTCCACCCCAAAACCTTGCGCCGCTCCGGCTTCCGCTCCCTCCCCACCCTGACTACCTCCATAACCAACATCCCTGCATCTCTGACAAGGTTCACTTATCTGCAAGACCGGACCAAATGATCAGAGGGAGAGCGAAACTTAGATCAATATAAAGCGATCACTTAGGTCTCCTCCCACCACGACAAACTTACCGATGACTACCACGTCTCCTATGCCAACAACACTCACACTCACTAAAATACAACCGCTTACTAAGCAAATTTTCGAAGCGTACCCCCAATTCTGTGTCGCCATATCTTCCATTGATTTTCCCAGCTGACCCATCCGCCTCATTCACTTTCTACCGATCCAAACACCTCCAAATTATCCCATATCTATCCGAAATCACCCACCTTATAGAACTCTATTCATTTCTACAATAGTTGAATGCTTTTCTAATATTCATTTTACTAAATTACTAGCTTAAATGCAAGCATAACATTTGTGAGTTTGTTATTTTATTACGAATATATCATTTCTTATCAAACTTCTGCGTGAAAACCAAATTTGTTCCTTCTCATATTTTTTTCAACCCACTGCTGATAAAAAGATTTTGATCCTCGACACGATCTCAAAAAATAAATACTAAAATAACATAAAAGCATAGTACTTTAAAACAAAATAGATATATACAATATATAATAATATAATATATGATTTATATATAAAAATTTATATATCTAATATATATAATATATAGATATATATATAATAAATAATAAATATAATATTAATATATAATAATATAATAATTATATAATATAATATATAATAAGAAAGAAAGAGAGAGAGAGAAGAGAAGAGAGAAGAAGAGAAGAGAGAGGAAAAAAGAAGAAGAAGATGATAGAGAGAGAAAGAGAAGAGAAGAGCAAGGAGAGAGACAAGACGAAGAGAGAAAAAAAGAAGATAGAGAGAAAATGGACCAAAATCGAATGAAGTATTATGCATGGAATTTTTATAACTCCTTAGAATGATATACTCCTGACATTATTTCCATAATATCCTTTATCTCTTCACCTCCTACTTCAAAAATTTATAGAAATTGAAAGCGTAATAAGCAATACACTCAAACTATAGTACTCCTCACATATTGATCAGGATTGCCCAAGCAAAGCACCAACTCAGCCCAATCGTAATGCTCAAATAAGGGGATAATTAAAAATCCAAGCAAGCACAACCATCAATAATGCTCAATAGATGAGGTACATAGCCAAGCCAAATCACAACTAATCACACCAGAAACTATCACAACACTCACAACATACTTGAGTAACAAAAACCAATTAGGCTTATACATCCTCCCACATCAGACATTTATAGTTTCCTTTAGTCGTTCTAAAGCCACATCGTTTCAAATAGACGTCATCCTTAGATTGCAAATTAATCGGGCCAATGAAAGAAAGCTTCGCCTCCAAACCGCCAAAAAAGACAAGTTCAATCGGATTCAATCACAAGAAATTAGTTCAAAATTGCCTTAAAAATTAAAAAACAATATAGGAAATAATGAAGCCAAAATAGAAATAACAAAGTCAAACCGTTGTTATATTAGATATAACAATCTGGCCAAACTTAAAAATACCCGCATTGATATCTACGAAAACAAATAATACAAGAAAAAGATGATACTTAAGAATTCAATTATGAAATGTATGGAAAATGAAAAAAAAATTACTTTTTTAATATCTCCAAAACTACATAAAAGAAAAACTAAAAATATAGAACACGTAAAAAATTCTTTAGGGCTCGAGCCACGTGGAAGAGACATTTCCAACCCCAAAGGAGGAGTCGAGGAAACCCTCCAACCCAAATACCAAAGACGGTCCGAACCCTCACCAGGGGCAGAAATATCCTCCTCCCCCCAACCAGAGACCCCGCTCGTTCATCTTCGTTATCTGGTATTCTAGTTAAAAAAAAAAATTTTTCAACATAAAAACGTCTACTCAAAAATATATATTCTGAAACGTTTAGTTTTAGAATATAAAAAAAAAACAAATAAAAAAAAATTTTTGTCATGCCATACAAATTCAACCGATTCAATATATCAGTTCTTGACCTATTCTTAGTTTTTTAATATGCCATGCGGTGGTAACCGTTGTTCACCTTACAATGTAATAAATTCTATATAATATATAGTATACTATATATATATATATAAATAATATATTAATAATAATAATAAATATATGTATATAATAATAAATATAATATAATATTATAATATATATAATATATATATAATGAAAAATATAATATATATATTATAATATAGATAATATATATATGTAAAATATATATATAAGTAAATACAATATATTAATAAGATAAAGTAATAATATATATATACAATATTATATATAATAATATATATATGCATTAATAACTTAAGTTATGGTAACATATAATATATCTCCGATGTCCGCTTGACGTCAGACGCACACGTCACAGTCTCCGAGGCTGTAACTGTTATGTATTATCTATAATTCGAGAAATATATTATACATATAATATATAATAAAATAGAATATATAAATATAAATATATATAAATATATATATTATATAAATAGATTATATTATACTTGTGCTAATTAGGTTATAAAAACGAATAATTGCAGACTAAATTCCCAAATACTCATTTGGATTATTGTTTGTTGGATATCACTAAGATACCCACGGCTAGCCCCCGATGTCAGATCGGCTCTCTCTCTAAGGTAGACTACAGCGACCTAATCCCCCCCCGGACTGGGTACCCGAAACCCCCCTCTTGTCTTGGGGCGGTCCCCGACCATCCCCTCCGCTTATGAAAGTTCCCCTCCCCCCCACCTCGGAGCCCCCTAAAAGGTAAATACTCCATTTAGCCGGTTACCGCACAGGACAACGAGCCCCCTAAAATGATTTTACCCTTTAGGCTCGACATGGGACGGAAGACTTCAACCCCGGAGGACTGCTGAGAACCCCCCGAACCCAAAGACCAAAGAAGCGGGGTCGAACCATCCCCGAGATCAGCCCCCGGTATCCACCCAAGGCAAGACCCCGACTCCTGACATCCGGGCGGACTACCGAATCTTAGAACACCCCAAAAAACAATAAATTCCCAAAAGATACTTTGACAGGTATTTTCGCAACAGCTAGTCTACCTCAAAAATCGCAAAAACCAGTGACAGGATTTACGAAAGGAATAATATAGAAAAAAAGAAAAAAAATGAGAGAATAAAGAATAATAAAATAAGAATATAAATATAGATAACAGATTAATATCATATAGAATTAATCCAAAGATAGTTGAAACTTAAACCAACGTTCACAGTGCAGGCCGCGAACGGACTGGCGCTGACTCACGGACAGGAGATAAATTAGATAGACAGGTACGGTAAATCGTAAAAGACCTAATATACCATATATATATGATTAAAATTAATATATATAGATAAGATAGAGAGATTAATATATAGATATTTAGAAATTTATAAGATATACTAAGATAATGAAAAAATATAAAATAGGTGATATATAAATATATAATATTAAGAACTATATATAATATAGATAGAATATATATATATAATAGAATATAGTGCAAGAATTAAAACCCCTTAGAAACCGGACATAGAAGAGTCCCAATGCGGCTTACTCCATGATACGAATCAGGTGCACTAGCAGAACTTGACCAGTGATGTAAATTATTCCAATTGCAATATAAGATAAATATACATATATAATAAGATAAGTAGTATAGAGAAATAAAATCCAACATTAATATAGATAAAAATATAGAATAAAATGAGAAAATAACATATAAGAAAAAGCCAAAGAATATCTACACGCAAGATACTTCTAAAATATAAGACACAGGCTCAAATAAGCGTATATATAAAATATATAAATAATAAAATAGTATATAAAACTAAATAGATAATAAATAATATATTAAGATATATTAAATATATATTAAAAGAATAAAAATATATAGTAATCTAATAGTAGTATTAATAAATTAAATAAATTTTAAATATATGATTATAATATAATATATTATAATTTAATATAGATAAACAATCCAGTATGCCAAAAAATACAATAATATATGAATAATATAATAGTTGCAGACTCCTATAATATGTAAATATTTATAGTATGTAGCTAGATTTACCAAGCTTTTTACTATATAAAACAGAAGTATAATAATATTAGAGATCAGATGACGATCTGATTATTATATATAATTCTAATAATTATTATTATTATGAAAATTATAAAAAAGCTAAGCTAGAACAACAGCACCAAGCCCCGCACACGCTGAATTAAGGAACATTTCAATAAACCATATTTATATATTATTGCATTGGTGAAAGGGATTACTCAGCGACTGACTAATAAAATAGATGTTATCAGGTAATTAAACGAATGTAGTATTAAAATATAATGTAAAACAAATCCAAGAATTATTTTGAAGATTTTTCATTATGTCTTATTTATTAATTATTATGTACTTAAAATGTAATGCTATCTCCGCCGTACAGCCGCATTGATTTTTAAATGTTATCAGGAAATCATAATTACTACCCCTGAAGATTATAAATAAGACGACCCTCTTTGCAGAAAGGACTACCTCTTTGCTGCACCCACTAGTTCATACATCCTCTCCCCCCGAGGTCCACTAACCCCCGCTCATCTTAATCTGGGCCGATACTCCATCTGTTCTCTCATATAGAATTTCACCGTGCCTAGCCGGGCAAATACTTCCCCTCTTCGTGCTCCCCCTCGATCCCCTTAAAATAGAGATATATTTATTTTTAATTCACTTTTTATATATATAATACTTTTTCTGTAAGCTTGGTAATTAGCCATAATAGTATTTATAATATTCTTACCATAATTAATTTACCTATGTATATTGTGAAAAAATCACAAACCTATATATATTGTAGTAGAGTTAATAGTGAAATTTAAAATATTGCGAGACCGGAACTCTCAGCCCACTAAAAACCTTCTGTAGCATACACTGAAATTTCCATAGATCGAAAACAACACATGAAGGGAAAGCTAATATCGACACAAATTCAAGAAACTTTGCATATATTATAATATATATTATATTATAATATATGATATTAATATATATATATGAATATAATATATATAATAATAACTATTAAATATAAAGAAGTAATATAATATAGTATATAGAGATAATATATATTAATAACATCTTAAAATATTAGTACACCTATAGAAAATATCTATAAAATAGAACGAACCAGACGTCACATTATAACTGGCCAGACAACAGTTAGGATATCGTGACAGCTACGCGACATGGAAGATTATTTTAGTAATGTTGTACTAGGAGTCATACTAATCCTAAAAGTTTATTTAATAATATTAAAATCATAAAGTAATATATACAATAACTATATACTAATATGGAACAACGATATAGTGATAATGTAATAAAATATAGATAATATATATAATAAAGTATAATATAATATATACTAATATATAGTTTCTAATAGAAAGATATAATAAATAAATATAACTAATATAATTAATAAATAATAGAATATTAAAAATAAATATAAATAATAATAAATAAGAAGACTAATTATAATAATAAATATGTAATAAGACAAAAATAAATATTATAGATTATAGAGACCTAACCTAGATTGAATATCAGACATCAATAGAATCAAAGGACAATAGACAAAAGTCGGGTAATACCCATCTAGCACCCTCACAAATAGCAAATAGACGAGACAAAATCCACTCATATAAAGCCGGCCCCTATCTTAAATAATCTACTAGAATAAGAGACGGAAAATATAGATTTAACTATATGAGCCCTATAGAAGCCAGATAAGTATCTGACAACGATGGCTCAGCCAGAGCGCCAGGAAGGCCACTAGAAAGCCAATTCAAAAACAAACTTGATGCTCTAAACTTTATAGTTGATAACAATAATCCCCAAACAACTCGCGCCCCGCTTCTATAATGGCCTGCGCCATAACACAGAACGAAAAACAGTAGAAGCATCGCTGGACCTGGCCGCAAAACGCGTAAACCTCGAACAGCCATGAAGAAGACCTACCTGTACAAAAACTAAAGTACGCCTGTCCATAAACGGTATAAGCAATGAGCAACACCAAATGTAAGGACTATAAAAAGAAGAAACTAAAAACTCACAGAAATTATACAGACAAAATATATAAATAACTAACCAGCACCAGCCTACATAATAATAACAGCAAAATACACTCACCAACCGAGTTCCACAAAAATTTACAGCCAGCCCGGCTAGATAGAATATTAAGACAAAGACCGAAACATAAAGTACGATAGGACATCCGGAGTAAGGAGAATAACGTCAATAACCAAAGGTCGCAAAGATACAGTTTTTCAATCATCCCAAGCAACCCGCGCTCAGAAAGTAATATACGGAGAAAATCCCTAAAGAAAATAACATCATAACTAAACCGGAGGCACCGACCAAACAACTTATTATATTGAGAGTGCAAATAAAGACCGCGACGACATACTTATACACATAATACGCCCTATGCGAAACCAGTAATAAAGGCGCGGCGCCTCGCCCGGCCCGGAATTAAAAGGGCATACGAGGCATAAACACCACGGGCATAACCCAACGCAACTCACTCAGGCTAGTAACGACTAAGCAGAGAGGTAGCGCTCAGTAAACTGGATCACGAGCAACCAGTCCGCCTCATTGCTAGGAGTGAAAACAGAGCCACAACGAATAATCACCTCAGAGATAAAAACAATGCACTATAAGGAGCAAATCATTTCTATGAGATAATATTCGAAACGCATGAGCCTAATGCCAACCTGCCACTCAGTATAAGCCAGCAACGCAACTCAAACGAAACAGGGAAATGAATACCCAATACCGGTGTCCATAGCAAGAATAGAGTAGATAATAGCAGAAGTAGCGGCTTAGTCGTTGTATGATCACCGCATAATTTAGACAATAAAACGATGAATGCACAAGATCAAAACGATGATAATCAGTACAGTAAATAGCTTGAGGCCTACAAATCGGAGTAACACGGTCGTATACCGGAAATAGGATATAAAAAAAAAATAAAAAATAAAAAAAAAAAATCAGATAAATAACGACATGAAGACGACACCTAAATATAACACAGTTAGATAAGCGGGTGAAATAAAAGCACATGAATAAAATAGAAAAATAAATAAAAATAAAAAAAAATAATAAATAACGACGTAAAGAATATATAGAAGAGGAATCAGATAATACGAACCAGAAACCGAAGTGACGCGGAAAAAAGAAACGAGAAAGGGCGGGGTGGGGGACGAAAGAGACCCCAAAACCGCACCATCAGAGCGGGCCGACCGTCAGGAACTACATATGAACGAATTACCTCCACGATCGCAGGAGACATTGGCGCGAACCCCCCCTAGAGTTGCACATACCTCTTTAAAGATGCCCATTCCTTCTCTTCCCCATCTCAGATACCCCTGATCATAATTTATAAGTTTGAGAGAAAATAATCATGCAAAACCTCTTCCCAGGCCGCGTCGCCCAGCCCCGTTTTTAGAGATCACGGCCAAATTCAATGCCTAACCAGTACATCACTACATTAGAAACCCATGATTGCAAGCAAAATTAGAAATTGACATTTTAGTTTCTTCAAAAGGTCTATCGTTCACGTATATTTTTTAAACGCTGAAGAAAGAAATAAAGCCGAAAGCACCAGTGGAGAAATATTACATCCCCGTTTCACAGAAACATACTGATCAAAATTAAAAAACAATCAAGAGTCCGTGATAGCTAATTATTTGAAGGGTCTACATATAAGAAAGTTTGATAAGCAGCCAAAAGAGCGCCTAGCGAGGGAGGGCGAAGAAAGACAAGAACTAAGAAGAAGGTGGTACAGCGACCACAGGGACACAGGCCAGCAAGCCGACTGGGCAAAGGAAGACACGACGAGCGAAGCCAACGCTTGCGAGAGGAGGGAAAGAAACAGCGAAGAATAAAAAGCTCGGCCAGAGAAAACACGCCCAACCGCGAAGAGAAGGGAACGCACAGAAAGGGGAAAAAGGGCACCCATGGGCCGCGGTGATGAGAGAACAGAAGAACAGGTAATGAAATAATCAGAAATAGAACACGTAAAATTCAGATCGGGCAGTTGTAGCCAGGGGAGAGATCGAAACCAAGGCAAAAGAGCTATCCCCAATCCTGACCTAAGTTGGTATAAAACTAAATGAATATTACTGATTAATTAATTATATATTATTATAAATTATTATTATGTTATAAAATATTGAGAATTATGAATTCTTTATTAATTAATTTAATTGAGAATATATAGATTAATATTAATTTTAATTGATTATTACAGAATATAAGAAGATAGAAGAATTTATTTATTAATTATATTGAATTGTAGATATTTAGATATGAATTTAGATAGGCACGACGAAATTACATCCAATGTCATTCAGTGTCATGAAATACTCAGGATCATCGAATGTGACAAGAGAGAGAAATCTAATTGGAGGATTATTTTGCGGACAGAATTAAGGTATGATTCCAGGAATTTAATTGATGGAATAGTCGAAACATTATCTTCGAGTCGTTAACGAATCACTAAATAAGGGTGTAGTAATATTTTCGGAATTAATTTACATACGCAAGTTCTTCCAATATCCGAATAAACCATATATTAGAAGAAAGGTCGAAATATTTATCTCATTTGCTCAGAAATAAAAGAATATTAATATTTTCTCAAGGATAATTAATTATATGGCATAGGTGTGCAAAAACGTGTTCGTGAATTGAATATATTAATTAGAAACGTTGTCCAGATCCGTAGACTAGTGGTTAAATTCTCCAAAAATTCAATATTAATATAATCGAATTAATATCATTAAGTTCTGAAAAAGAAAAATTTCAGCGAAAGTAAAATATTCAACAACGAGAGAACACCGATTGTATCTAGATAAGCATGATAGTTAGTTCCATAGATGGTAATGATGCATTATATAATACGGACCAATTCATTCAAGCTGGATCATAAAATTATAGAATGAATGAATTATAAGAGTATTGAAATTTAGATAAGTCCTCCTATATGCAATTATTTAAAATTGAGAATTAGACATTATATAAGTATATTAATTATTATGATTATAGAAATTATTAATAATTAGATTACAATGAGAATAAATACGTATTAACAAATAGTATATATTATTAATATTAAGATACTTTTATAAAGATTCTATATTATCATAAGTGAAATTGGTTTCATAATTTTCAATCATATATTTAAGGAGTAAGTTATCGTGAGTAGTATTAGAATTCCAAAGTGTCACAAGCAGACAAATCTATGAACTTAATAAGTCGTGTAACTCCCTAGAATAGCTAAATAAAGGCTAGAACACTGTACGTTGTCAAATGCACGACATAATGTGAGGAATTAGTCATTCGCCAAACCTAATACTATTATTACCTATATGTCAAGAACAAATACTCTTGCAGTTACTTAATTCAGTATATGTCACAGTGAAACACAAAAAATAATATATCATACCTAGGATCAAAATAGTATTTGATTAAATCTATTAGAGTTCACTCATTTGACAAAAGTTAGATTATCTATCAAAATTTAGGACAGACCCAAATATTATATCGATCCATTAAAGTGATTATGTTACTTGGAACTGCCAATTTGACTCTAATATTCAATTGTACTTGTCTCGAAGTGCAAATCTATGATTATACAGTAACATTCAGAGCTCACTAAAGCAGGGTCGCGGGGAAAGGAGGAGAGCGAGAATAAAACTATTAGAGGGTCTAGTTCGCCTACCACAACTTTGTAGTCATTGGATCGACCCAAATTGAATGTTGATCATAGTACTGGGAAATATGATAGGACGCCTTATAAATAAAGCATATAATTCATATTCCTCTTTTGCCCCGCCGGGGGGAGAGATCGGCACTTGATATATTGGAGGTGAATTTAGACGATAAGAATCTAAACCACTCGTGTAAAACTAAATATAACATTATTATTATCTATTATTATTGATTATTATTTATAATTTAACAACTAAGATAAGACTACTTCTTATTTAATTAATTCAGATCAAAAATTCTTTAAATCATTTAGGTCGCGATAACTTCAGCCCACACTTTAGTACAATAACTAATTCAAAGGTAATCAGAAGAAGTTTCAGATAATAATAACATATGACCCCAATAAATGATTATAGGACTATATGAACAAAAAAAAAAACACTCGCCGAGTTGGCTAAAGCAGTCGCACTTTCAACTAAAATGTCCATAAAGTGCGAAGATCGGAAAAGGGGTTTATGAATAACTGTTCACCAGAACATTAATGCCTCCAACAATGACAAGTTATATTACGACTATAGCTGAACAATTTGAAAACTCAAATAGTCTCCGAAAAACTGAAAGCATCAGAATAATAAAACAAAGAGTGTGACTCATTAACGGGGCCCAATTTTTTACACAAGGTGACTAGTTGAAAAATGAGTTCAAAAATAAAAATTAATTAAATATTAACTAAGTCATAGTAAAATTATGGAACCACAAATGCCGGTAAGCTATAATGGTTAAGAATAGAAATATTATATAATAGTAGAATAAATATAATTAAAATAGATAATTAATAATAAAAAATGAATAAATATTAAAAATAAAAAGATAATATTAAATATATAATTATATAAATAAATAATATAATTGATAATTAATATAATTAATTAAATTATGGATAATATTTGAGGTTTACTTTATTCTTAATATCCTCATGAAGAGACAGAATAATTATATGATATTATTATGATAACATATTGTAATTCCAATACATCACGAATGAATATAATCAATCTATGAAAGGATACAGTTAAATATATACGCAATTGTATCTCACTATAATTACCAAATCTTAATATGAAAATGAAAATGATATATTTATATATCTCATAAATAAAAAAATTCCAATCATATATTCGTTACTAAAACAGGTTAACATTAATATCCGCAATGAATTATGCGCTTTTAACGCCACAAAGTTGAATTAACACAGTATACAAGGCGAACACGAAAATAATTACTGTGTCTTAAAATTAGTCACTTAAGCTGCGAGCAAACGTATTAGTATTGGAGCAATCCTCGATTATACAATCACAATTATTCAAGAGCCACAACCTGAACCCCTCCCAACCTGAACCAAACCCACACAACCTCCATGAAGAATCGCAAAGGGAGGATAAAACAAATAGCACGACGAGAAGTAGCAAATGTAATGTGTACGGCTTGGTATCAGACTTCATCGTCAAGATACTAGTAGAAATCAACTAGAGCAAAGTCTAATTTCATAGGATTGTGGACAATGCCCTTGAAGGATCAGTACTAAGTTAAAAATAGTAAGATAAAATTTATAATTATTATTAGAATATAAATAAATAGATAATAGGATAGCTGAACATAAAGTAATAAAAATAAAAGATTAATTTGAAAAAAGTTGCAAAAAGAGCAGTAAATAATAAAGAACTAATAATAAATAAAACAATGCATAACAATTAATCCGATAGTTCTTGCGACAAACATTATATAAAACTATAAATCAAATACTAAGCACAGCAAGCAAAATTTACAAAGAGATAAGGTAAACATCCAAATAAGAATCAAATAACAAACGTATTTGATAAAAATATAGAAACACGGTTATACAAACTACCACACAGAACAGATATAATTACTAAGGATGATAATTAATGGGATGCGCCAAAAAGTCTTACCAGATTAACGAGTTAGACACGTCATAGGTCGATTCTCCTCAAGAAATTCGGATAAGACTAAAATAAAATCACGACAATAAAGCTAACTTAACTTAGTATCGAAACAATCTTTAAGGTGCCCAAGGGCAAACAAAAAAAAAAAAAAAAAAATAAAAAAAAAACAAAGACCACAACGCCTATTTAAATATATTTTAAAAACATTAATTTTGTGGATGAAAAGAAAAAAATGTTTAACATTTTTCTAGTGTAACAAACACAAAAAACAATATAATATCGACTTATATCATATATCAACGACCACTTCAAAAAGTAGGCTCTCTCAGAAAAGAAAAGTATCCTAAATACATTTGCCGGTATCAAGAATATACTCAAAGCTCCACCGACAACGAGGACTAACTTACACAATCAATATCCCATTTGTATAGAATGTTTTAACTTCTCTTATCCCATCATCAACACCCTTAATCAAAAGACAATGAAAAATAATAACTCGTACTCCCCCTCTACCAACTCTAAAGTACCTCACTTACTTCCTCTCTCACCTTCGTTCACCAAGCCCCTCGAGACTCACGGGTATCTTGCGAGGAAAAAAAAAAAACAAAAGAACAAAGCATATAGAACGAGGACCAAGAAAACGTGACTCGCAAAAGCCTAACACCCGGACCACATAAGCAATAGTAGCAATGGATCTGACCTTGGACATGTGACCATGAAAGTTCCAGCGATCCTCACACAAAAGTTACCTGTACGCCAATTTATACAAGAAAGAAGTAACTGTATAAGGGGGGGGAAAGCCAACCAGTCAACGCCGACCAGACCGGCTCAGCAATACTCACCCGACTTGCAAATACCAGTAAATTTTTTCAAACTGTTCTGGCCGAAGCAACAAGACGCAAACCAGACCACCATAATAATATTTGGATGTGATAGAGAACAGGAAGTGAATAACAAAATTGGGAAGAAAGAATATAAGTTACTCACGATTTGGAGAGAAAAGCGGAAAGGACAACACGAAAAGGCCAAAACATATATAATATACACACATAAAAAAAAGCAAAATGTTGTAAGTTATATATTATTTTTGTAATACAAAAGACAAATATTTCACTATTTCTACATCGAACGTGCTTTTTGATATTATCTGACAAAAAAGATGCGTAAAGTCACATTTATACAAGCTAGCCATTTAAAACCGTAATGCCACCACCGATTCTCACAAAGGATTATCACTCAACCTACAGTGATTTTACTAAAGACATCTAACAAATGTATAAGATTTAATTATTATTTGTTAACAATCTAGAGGATGACATGCACCATAACTCGAACAGAGGTCTGAAGAAGATATTATAGGAAGTATACGAATAATAATAAAAAAAATATGTAATAAAAATAATAAACACAGCAAAATAATTACATAGAATGTAATGAATATGAGTCAAAAAAAGTAAATAAAATAAATAATAAACGTGAAAATATATTAAACCTAAAAAAATAACAAAATAATATATATAATAATCATAAATGAAAAGAAAAGCATAAAATTATACAAATATTAAATAAAGTAATGAATAAATAAATGTACATTTGACAGAAATTA
Source organism: Trachelipus rathkii (assembly GCA_015478945.1). Lineage (NCBI taxonomy): Eukaryota > Metazoa > Arthropoda > Malacostraca > Isopoda > Trachelipodidae > Trachelipus > Trachelipus rathkii. The sequence goes on along the minus strand of JABUQX010119232.1, from coordinate 41,778 downwards.
AAATAAAACGATAAATAAAAAGGCGCAGGATAAAAATATAATAATAATTAACATAAAAATAAATAAAGATAATTTGGAAAAAAACAACAACTAATCCATAAACAGAGAAAACAATACCAATCAACCAGAGTAAAATGATAATTTCTTTTCAAGATTGAGTTATATGAAGACAGCAAAAAATGAAAGCATAATCCAACATTATACACACCTGCATACAGCTCCTCTAAACAACTCCAGGAATTTGCCGAAAGTAAATTCTGGAAGGCCTGAAAGGGCTAATTCAAGCAGTATTATGCCACATTCGTTATAAAACTATTTGAGTAATTGAACAGTAAAGAGGTCTGCATAACAGAATTAGCAAGTAGGAGATGAGAGTAGAAGAGAAGGACGTGCACAAAAGAAGGAGAAGAACCAGAGAGAGAGAGAGAAAAATTAAAAACCTGAGACTTAAGAACGAGGAAAGATGGAGAGGAGAGAGAAGAGAGAAAAGAATAGAGATGGAAGAGGAAGAGGAAAACAAAGAAGGTATCGAAATAAGAATGAAAAAAGAAGAGAAAAGACGAGCAGAAGAGAAGAAATGAAGAACAAAAGAGAAAGAGAGGAGAGAAGAGAAGAGAGATAGAAGAAGAAGAGAGAGAAAAAAAAAAAGAATAAAACTAAAAGAAAAATGCAAATATATTTCAAAAAAAAATAAAAAAAAAAAAAAAGAAAAAACAGAAAAAGAACACAACCGACAAATAACCCAACCCGACTCAACGCACACGCGATGCACAGAAACGACCGAACAGAAGCCACAATGAGAGAGAGACGAGAGAGAAGAAGAGAAGAGAAAGAGAAAGAAGAAGAGAAAAGGAGGAGAGAGAAGAGAAGAGAGAGGAAAGAGAGACAAGAAGAAAAACATCTTTTTGAACGAGGAGAATGAGAGAGAGGAAACCTTATTAATCATTGAATTTAATGATTTCTATCAATTATGAAATTCAGTTTATCTTTAAAATATTATGTAAAGCTATTTATTTTTACTTCTGAATTTGAAACAATATTGTTTAAATCCAGTAATTTACACTTGGCCTACTCCCTCCTCTACATATCAAAAATCGTAAAATAAAAAATGGTAGGTTGCAAGATTTAAATTCGAAGAAAAAGTTTTTTTCAATACTTGCCTTTTAAATTACATACGTATGGAAGAAAAAAACAAACAAGAATATAATATACATACAATATTATTATAGATAATAACTAATTACAAAAAAATAAGAATAAATAAAAAAAAATAAATAATAAATACATATAATATAGATACATAAATCATAGTATACTGTACAACGCCTCTAACATAGGTAACTATCCATAACACTACGTATAGTAGACGAGAACCTAACCTCAATAACCTCAATATCCTAAATAAAAGACTAGTATATATATATTCCAGGTAAACTCACCTCACCGATATAGATAAATACCACGACCATAAATCAAAACCCCGGACCCCCTAAGGTATGATATATAGATTAGTATATTAACCTATATAAATAATCAGTAATAAAAAAAATATTAAAATCAATAATAACACTTAATATAATAATAAAATGTATATATACTATAAAAAATATATATTATATAAATATTATAATATAGCATATAATATAAATAATAATATAAATATTTAAATTTTATATTCGACATATATTCGAAGTGCAAGAATAGAGAATTATATATACAATATATATATAATAATGAATATATAATATATAATCTATTAAATAATAAAAATAGTAATAATATAATAAAATATATGATATAGCTTATAAAACTCACATCTCAAGGCACCCCTCAACGCACCCAATACCTAGTCAGGTATAATATATAGAGTATAATAAATAATAGATAAATTTATATAAATAAATATAATGAAATATATAATAATAATAATATAGATATAAGAATATATAATAATATAGACAATACTTAACTATAATAACTACTAAATAAATTATAATATATACTATAATAAATAGATAGGGTATATATCTAAATGTAAGTAAGATAATAATAGTAAAATAAATAAAATATAAATTATAAATACTACTAAACTAAATAAAAATACATTTACAACAATTAGCCCCTTTTTGATATATTATGTTCGTAATAATTTGGAGAGAATTAAGATTTTTAATTATTTGATATATTCTGACTTTAAGTTAATTATATTATTTTAAATGAAGTCAATAACATATTAGTAGACGTGGAAATTGGTTTCCACATGATTATATCCATCGATTACTACTGATATACATATCTTCACAATTTATTCAGTGCATCTTTTTATATATTCAAAAGTAAAAAAAAACAAAACAAAAAAAACAAGAAAAAAAAAAATTAAACTATAAAAAATTAGAAAAAAAAAATTAAAAATAAATAAAAATTAATGAGAATTATATATAAGATATTCTATATAGTCTCTTTATTACTACATAAATGTGCAAATTAGAATACTAGATAGAATACTTTATAACAAATCATTTACGTCTAAATAAGCTAAATTAAAAAATAAATAAATTCAATTAAAAAAATTATAAAATAAAATAAAAAATAGAAAAAAATATAAAATAAATAATTATTTAATTCTACTAAATATTGAAAATAAAAATGTTTCTTTATGTAAATCGAAGATATATATATTAATATTTAATGTTTCTTATAGAAGCTTAAAGATTAATATTTAGATTTCATATTAAAATCTAAAAATATTTATTTACTAAACTTATTTTAACTGACACGATTAAACTCTCTCGCGCCAGCATGACACCCAATTATACTTACAGGGAACTGGCTCATGTAAACTCAGCAACCTGAGAACGATCAAAGACAAAAGGTATCAATACCCCAATAGCCCGCAGTGGCACTGAAATATAGAACTCCGCCTTACATCTACCAATATATAATTTCTATTTATACTTTCCTAATTTAAAATATAATTTTCTTGGAGCTTCGGATTAAATAATGCTTAATTCTAGCCCTATATATATTTATGCTACAGATTTCGGATATATGCGGATACAGATATGAATGTTCCGAGAATACACTTACAGACATCGGATGTTTATTTGGGATCTCCGCAGAATTTTACTTTTACAGACATACGAGATTGTTTATTTAGAGAATGCTTCCGATAAAATTCCACTTACAAACATTTGGGAATGTTTATATTGGATGCCCGAAAATTACTTTACAAGCATCGATGTTGATTTGCATGCCTCCCGAGATTCACTTAATCAGAACCATCGGAATAGTTTATATTTGGATGTAACAGAGAATTACACTTATTAAGACCAATTCGCATGATTGATTTGGAAAAAAATGCTTAACGAGAATTTACAATTACAAGGCATCTTAGGATGTTGATTTTGGATTAGTGTCCGAGATTACATACTTACAAACATCAACAAAATCAATTCTGCGGACTGTTCTGAATACATAACTCATTCCTCGAAGAATATCTTTGGATAACATACTACAATAAACCCACGTAATCCGTATCCAGAAACAGACACTAAAGCACACTTTTCGAAATACGACAAAAATCGCAATTGCAACCACATATGACAAGATATATAAAATATATAAAAAATAAGGTAATATATATATATAAATTATAATAAAATATAATATATAAATATATATAAATAGATAATATAATAGTAATATAAATAAATATAATAAAAAAACTAATAAATATAAGTATACAATAAAAAATAAAAATGAAAAATATTTTCATCATTAAAAGCAAATATATAAATAAAAGAACAAAGCTATTTGAAAATTCCTATTATTAAACTTGTAGTAATAGTTAAGTTATAGATCATAACAACCAAGAATCCACGATACCTCATCACTATCAATCTATAGCCTTCAACCTACTATATACAGTATACATCAGTGTGAGCCCCCTCGAAATCTTCAACCCCCGCCCAACTCATGGGCGATTGCGCCCATTCTCATGCAGAGAGAACTTCTCTAGAGTAACTGCACGGCTGAACTAGGACCACACCAACCGAGATCGAACCCCGGGCGGCGCTAAAATACGCCTCTCCTGCACCCCCTACCAGCCGTCTCCTCACTCGATTAGTACCGACAGAGGTACCAGGTAAAAGCGAATCTCGCGTTTAACACTAACATGTATTGCCAATTCGAGCAAGCCCACGCACACCGAAAGGAAAGCAAAAAGATTTACTCTCCTGAAATTGTGATCGAATCCGGCGCGAGACGGAAAAGAGGGACAACAAATGTAGACCTTAATACATACCCGAGACTATGACATAATATTAAAAACCACAAGACATTTCCCCAATCAGCAAATATTTTGTCGAGCAGAATCGTAAATTGCCGGAAGTCGGAGCCAGACCATACGGAGCCGGCAGCTCTGAGCCGGAGCGTGAGCCCCGCCCCAGGGAAGCACATGACTGCTCCCGCGTGTCAACGCTCGCAGTCTCTCACAGCACACGAAAGACCAACAACCCCTGGACTCAGCATGGTAATACTTTACACGTTTAATACACCCCACAAAACAATACAACTGTATACTAAGAACAACATGCGCTTATAGAGCATTTAGAGAGAGAGAGAACGAAGAGACAGAACGCAAACAAGCATCACGCATAGAAATCCAGAGAAAACCGACAAAAGATAAGAAAGAGAGATAGAGATAGTGAAAGAGATAGAGAGAGAATGCTATGTTGGTGAGGAGAGAATGAGAAGAGAGAGAAGAAGATAAAGAAGAAGGAGAAAAGAAAGAAGAGAATAGAATGAAGAGAATGAAAGAATGCAGCACGAGAAAGAGAGAGAAGTAGAAACGAACCAAGACCAGCAGAGACAGACACGACGCTACGCCGAGCAGGGACACGTACGAATCGAAAAAAATAAGAAAGAACAAAAGAAGAAGGAGATAACGAAGATTTTTTTTATGAAAAAATGACTTTTTTTCATTCGGATTGTTCATAAGTAGCTATTGGGGGAAGTATACTTAGGTACAAAACAAAAAAATGACGATTTTCCTTATCTTCCATCATACGATTGACTTAGACCTTGATCAATTAGCGCAAATGTAGACCTACAAGAAGACGCAAATCAATAGGTTTGTCGAAAAAGATTTTGTTAATCTATAAATTAAACAATTAAATTAAAATATTTTTAATATACTTAGTCCTGTATAAAATTTTAGTTATGATTATTTATTTATCGAATAAGAACGAACACGAATTAAACCTTTGCTTCAAAAATATAATAAAAGCATAATAAAAAAATATTTGTATCATATATATATATGTTCAACAAGTATTTCTCAGAGTTAATTATCAATTAAAAAATTATTATAATACTATAAAATTATAAAAAATAGATATGGGTTTAAAAAAAAAGCGTTTTTTTAAATAATATTATCATTTTATCAATAGTTATATTCAAGATCTTTCTCCTTATCTTACTCATTAGCAAGAGCGATGCCAAATGTTAAGCTCCGAAGAAGAAAAAAAGACAAAAAAAAGCAAAAAAGAAAAGAACAAAAACCGCAGCAATTGCGAAAAAAATAGTAGCAGAGATAAGTAATTTAAACAAAAAATCATTCTAACTCAAGAATATACTCTTCTAAATTTCTTTAAGGATTTATTTGCAAATTGTTGTATCTTCTAGTTTAATTAGTTACTTACATTTATAGAGATGGTATAATAAATTATTTTTCTATGAAGGAAAAATTAATAAATCACATCTCATTTCCTAATCCCTTCAGAGATCTCAATCCTAGATAGATCTTCGTTGAGAACTATCTCTAACATATTCATGATCTAATCAAAAAAAATCTTCTTAAATATTTACTAAAAAATCTATTCATAAAATCTTGGATTCTAAACTTATCTTTTAATTATAACACTTTAAATTTAAGTGAATTTCAACATTTCAAAGAAGAGTACTCAAAACATTTGAACAGGCCAGAAGTATACTATAAATATATGCCTACCATCACGCTAACATACAGTACATATACCTTACCCCGCTCAGTCACACCTACCGAATACCTCCCCTAGCCATATATAATGATACCACCCCCCCCAAAAAATCCCCCACCCCCCCCCAAACTCCTCCTGCAGCCCATCCATACTTAATAAAATAGTATTACTGAAAACCATAAAATAACTAGCGATCAACTATAAAAAAAATACTATATAAATAATAAAATAATAATCGCCATACCCATATATAACATATAAACTTCAACCTATTAATTACCAGATACAGTACGGACCACTTATTGAGGTAACGATAATATACATACGATACGCATATATATACCATAATATAATAATAAATAAAATAATAATAAAAACGTATAAACCTACTATAACCGTCCATAAGAATATATATATTATATTAAACATATAATATAGTAACTAATAAAGAAATCACAAACCCATAATGTATCTAAAATATGACTTCATAGTATATTAATACCACACGACTCATATCAATTAATAAATTACTATAATAGAACTCACTATAAAAAAATAATGTAAATCTATAATAATAAACCACTAAAAGATCATCAACTATATTAATCAAGAAATCATCACATAAATAGTAAGATAGTTGTAACCGTGGAAAACACAAAAATCGAACGACTCGAGATCTATTTTTTTTTCATCTCTAAAAGCCATGCCCTTTAAAAGGTGATGAGGTTTCATGCTTGCTTTTTACTTCCTATAATCGTAGTCATCTGTATCTTTATATTATTGTTATTTATATTTATCTAAAGTTAATATTACATAACTTAATAGTCTTGAGAATTTTTCTTCTCGTAAATAGTATTTTCAACTTCGTTGAGTTTTGTAAAAAGATTTACCACAGAACTTAATAGAAATCTTACTTCATAATCAATTGCCAGTCTATACTACATTGAGCCACTAAATCCTTAGCCTTTTCGACAAAAAATACATTAGACACAAACTTTTCTATAACATCGAGAGCATTCCTGGCAGACATTAAATCAAGTCTTATACAGAATACAGTCCTCATAATATAGGGGAAAAAATACATTTCAATACTTTACAATAGTAAATGAAAGTCTCGCTTTAAAAACTAATATATAATGAATAAAAACAAAAACAAATGTAAGTATTAATAACAATCAAAAATCGCAAATTTAGAAAAAATCTCACAAAAACACAGAAAAAAAATTAAAAAAATACAAAAAAAATAGAAAAAATAACTTAGTGATTAATCAACAAAACACGTTGATGATTTTTTTTACAACCAACAATATAATATCATATATTTATATTATATCAAATAAAGCCTACTCTCCGCTACCGGCTTATATACTATACGGTCATACTTATTATACTATAATATACTACGACTATATCTATTTACTATACTCATATATATATATATCTATATATATATGACTAATATACTTACTACTAATACTATTATATATATATATATACCTACTATACTCATACGAAGCTATATATATTACTAGCCCGCTATATACTTACCCTCCGCGCCCCCCGCGCCTCTCACCTCACCGTCACTGCTAAATATATACTACTCACCTCAGCCTACGTCTATAGGCTACTGACCTACTCTCATCATACTACTAACTACCCCCCATATTAATATAAATAGACTGAATAATATATAGTAAATAGAATATATAAAATTAAAAGATATAGTAAATTGACAAATATACTCCAGTATGTGAATGAATATAACAAAATATATATATTATATAATATATATAATAAATATATAATATAATGATATATATTCCATAATAATATATACAGATAATATATATATATTATAAATAAAAAAGTAATATAATATAATATATAGTATTATATATATATATCTAATAATAATAGGAGAACCCGCTATAGTATCCTAATTTCCTCTGTTCAGTTCTCTGGACCCCAAGACTTTAGGACAGGAGTGTGCGGATTACAATCATCTTGTACTACTCTCCAATAGGCTAAAAATGTCTGGTGTAATTTCTGACATCATAGACAATTGAAGATTAAATAAAATTTTGTTTTTTAATCATAACTTCATGGACAGATAGCTTCACATATGATTGTTATTCACTTCCTCTTTGCAAGATGATTGCTTATGGAAAAGATTTTTAAACTATAAAATACTAAATATATATATATAATATATATAATAACAATAGATCAATAAGTGGTAATGATGAATATATTATCAATAACAGCCCACCATCTCACACTCATAACGTAGTTATATATAAATAATATACCAATACTTTAAATCAAACACTCAATAAATCCGTAATAAAAGCATAAAAATAATATAATAAAAAAAAAATAAATTACTCAGATCAAGAAAATAAAACAAAACACTAATAACTAAACTGAGACACCCAAAAATACCGGATAAATAACGCGAACTAAATAGCATATAATAAGCATAAACATCACATGAAAAACAATTAAAACTATTAAACTAAAGTAATAAGATCACTAGTTACAACAATACAATAACATGTACATGACATATATGATGAGTCATATAACCAGCTGGATAACAACAAGAATAAAATTATACAACTAGGATATCATATCGACTCTAAATACCAAAAAGTATAGATATATAGTCTACTAAATATTTATGTATGATAATAAACTTTTTAATTATTTCTAATTTTCTTCATATATTCTGAAATTTATCAAAATTTATTTGCCTTAGCCTCCGTTGTAGAACTTTCATGACACCGGAAAACAAATTTTTAGCTATTAAAAACACTCTCTCCCGAGTGACTCATGTTTCTCTCTTGTACATCCGATTATAGCGCACTCCGGATTTCACCAGGCACTCATAATATGCACTCACAACACATCATGCACCAATTAAATATAGTCCCACAGTTTTTTTTTTTCTATTTTCGTGGCAAGGGGCAAAGCAGGAGGGAGATGAAGAATAGGAAAGTATCTCATCCTCTTTCTCTACATAATAATCTCTTAAAATGTAAGCAAGATGGATTATTATGCCCATTCATAATAAAATACACGATACCAGTTTATCCGTAAAATGGCCGATAATCCCGATTATAATTTTTTTCCACTATTGGAGTCTGCAACAGTCCGCGAACGTTTTATTGGTTGTTAAAACACAAAATCCAATAAAATTAGTGGAAAACTTACATATAGTAAACAATAAACATGTAAACACGAAATAAATAATAATTGATAATGATGACATATAGCCAAAAGAAATCTAAATACATCATAAAAATATATTGTTAGAATATCTAACACTAAATGTTATTGTGTGTTAAAATTATTTAGACCCTATCTAAAAAATTTACTCCTCCAAGTAAATAAAAAATCAAAAAAAGTTAATAAATAACAAATAAATAATAAATAGTAGATAATGTCAAGGAGAATAAATAAAATCAATTAATGTCTAAATAATTAATAAACTAAATAATTAATTATATACAAATTAATGCTTAAAATGAGAATAATACTTATAATAAATAAATCGATAAATAAAATATAAAATATATAAGAGATTAAAATTAGCAATTTTTAAAAAATAATATAAACAGCAAAATGAATAAAAAAAAAATATAAAGTTTAATTAATAAACAAATAAATATATAAAATAAATAAAATAAATGGAGTTAATAAATAAATAAAATAAAATTAAAGCAGATAATAAAAATAGAAATAAGTATAACCTAAATAAGTTTATTCCATTTTTTGAGTGATATTACCAATTACAGAAATGTATATACCAGTAAATTTATAAAATTTTATGAAATGATATAATGATAGGACTACGAGCCAAGGGCAGGAAGGGCCGGGAAGATCGGGGGTCGAGAGTTCTGGTCTGAGGGACCTAAGCTGATGCAGGAGCATGAACCTACGAAAGACTAAAGAACTTGGAGAGTGACCCGGAGAATAGATTATATTTGCTGAGCTAGATCCAAAACATGAGAAAGATTGTAAAGGTGTATTGAAATTTCCGAACTCCACAAGGTCACACTAACCCCGATAGTACTGGTAATAATAATTGTAAATAATTCAAGGTTGGTATGTAAAAACGTAAAGATATTTACCAAAAAAACCAGGTCACGTGGAAAAAAACCTAGGTCACAAACCTCCTGTTCTAAAAACCCAATTAAATTAGTGATACTGGTTAAATCTAGGTATAAAATTTCAAGTTTAGATATAAAATATATATTAGACTATTTATAGAATTCAGACTATTTTTTCAAGTTCGCATATAAAAAATTTCTAAGATTTCATTGAATAAATTATTATAAAGTAAGAGTGTATATATATTGAATATAAAATATAAAAAAAAAAATATATTAATAAATATAAATAAAATAATAATAGGTAATATATATATATAGCCACATTTGGACCTAACAATAATTATCTCCAATAATATATATAATTAAAGATAATAGAAAAGAATATATTATAATATAAAAACTCGAGCTAAATTATAATTCAGAATAAAAATTTTCGCCAATTGAAATGTTATAACCATAATCACAATAAAACGATGGCTCTATGTAATATACCTGTGCAAACCAAAAAACAAACATCCAATAAGTTTTAAAATATTAAACACCACCAATAAATAAAATCAGTATAGCCAGAAAGAGAACATATGAAGAACTCATAATCTCACGACTCAAGCTAACAAAATGAATACACCAACACCTCAGAACAACACTATTAAAACAAAGACCGAAAGAAACAACACGAAGAACGCATACCCAATATGAGTTATATCTTACTAAGTTAAAAAAAAAGATTAAAATAATCATCAACCATTAACAAAATACTCAATACTAAATATAACAATCAGTACAGCCAAAACAACGCTAGGATGTAATGAATAACAAAATACAATTAAAATATATATGTGATGAAAATATATATATATATCATCACCATTAGAGATACTACATTAGTACCCAATAAAAATCAACGAGACATATAAACAATCTCCCTAATAGGGTAAGATAAAAATTAAGGGGTAAATATAACAGAAAGAAATAAATAGAATAACTAAAAATAAAAGGAGGCTGTAAAAAAGGCATTAAAGTAACGCTTGAGGCATATATTTAACAATCAATAACCTGCAACCAGCAAATAGGTATATAGTTCAATATATATATGTATTTAAGTAAAGGAATTCCATTGTATATCATATAAATAAAACTTAATAACTATAATAACTATATATCGAGCTCTATATGAAATAAAAATAATAAAAAAATCATCAATATAACCAATAATATAACATCGAAAAAAGCATAAAGAACAATAGACTAACTAAAGCTAATACGAATAACCACAAATATAAGGGATCAGACATAAGAATAGAAAGCACTAGAGTTTCTATTTTAGTGTTTTGGGCAAAAACAAAAATATAAAGCTGGGGTAAATAAATTTCTACAATACTGCAAATACTATGTTCTACATAAATAGTATAATAAGAAAATATATAAACAAATAATAATACTATAATAATATATAATAACAATAGCTAAATACCATATATATAATCATTACACAACATAAAGGAACAACGGACATACCAATACTAACATATATGATATACCACAAACTTATAGATAAATATATAATCATCAAGAATCAAATAGACTCAAAATAAGTCAAGTCCACAACCTCAAAAAATAAAATATACAAATAAATCAACAAATCAAATATTAGCATAGGATCTCAAAACAAATGATTATATATAACTAATTCATGATAAACTCGCAACTCAAATAAATATAAATGAGAATTGATAATTAGCTTGACGGATCTCTGAATATATACTTCCGTCCTACCATCACTAAGTATATACAAATACAATACAACTATACTAGATAAATAATATAAAATCAACCTATTATAACTGAACAAACAAAAATCAACAACAAAACATTATCTAGTAAAAAAAAGAACAACGAGACTCAAATACACAAACGACAAGGCTCATAATATATAGTTTAAAAAAGGATAATACAATAGTATAAATAAATAAAAAAATATAAGAAAAGTCTTGATAAACCCCATAATAAAGAAATACAATATAAAAAAAACAACAATAATAAAAAATAATAACCGTAACGATAACAAATATATAAGCATACATAAATGATTCATGATACATATATTCAGGATATCCCTGTATTAAAATTATGACTATAATAGAATAAGAAATAAGTACTATTAGCAAAAACTGAATAAAAGAGCATAGCATAAAATAACTCGATTGTAAATCAAATTATACTGCAATTAAATTTAATACAGAGTAAAATAACCATGTTAAAAAAAACTGGAAAATCCGTATGTCCTAATATAAATCAACAACTAAAAGATCATAAAGACAATCACAAGCTAATCACTAAAAGCAAATCCCTACACTAAATCATCCTCCAAAGAATATAGATACAATACGAAAAATTAATGGAAAAGCAAGAAAACACTAATATATAAGTAAATACAGATTATATGTACAAAACAGAAGAAAATCATTTACAACCGCAATACGAAAATAAAATAACAAAGAAAGATTACTAATATACAGATTATTACTAATATAACAATAAATACATAATAATGAAATAAACTAAATAAACAAATATAAAAAAATAATATAATTAGGTAATTTTAAAATATAATCACTACATAGTAATAACTAATAATATAATGAATATATTAATAATGATATTATATAATATAAAGAAATAAATATAAAGACATATAAATAAAAGTTAATGATAAATCAGGCTATCTAGAGCACGGATAAATAAGTAAATAATTAAGTATATAAATAAAAACCAGTTATAAAATAATAATAGTAGTAGTGGACCCAAAAAACAACTAAAATTTCAAAAATAAGCAAATATTAAGTTAATACTTTATAAAAACTATAAACTAGATTGCATCTTTTCACTGGACGAAGTTACAAAAAAAACTCGAAGGTAAAATTGGTTGAAAGCGCAAGGGAATTTTAAGACAAATAAAATAATATCACAAAAAGTTACAGAAAATCCTACTGTGACAGCAGGCATAAAATAACCTGCAGCAAATAAAGTCGTACAAAAATATATCCTGACGTTACGATATCGTAAAAACGACAGGAACTTTTGGCAACATTGTTCGTATAACTTAACAAAACAAAGTTTTAAATTTCCTCTCTACAATAATCACGGAAAGTCACGCATGACATAATATACCTCTAAAGCTTATTAATGAATTTATTTTTTACTACGGTAAAAGAAAGTAATAGTAACGATTTAGAGAATTATATTGCTGGAAGAGGTCATGCTGCAGTTCATTAAAAGGAATGAATTCTCGTAACCGAGCGAGGTAGCATTTTTTGAAGTACGAAACTCCGAAAACAAGATATATTTCAGATTATACACCAGTGCCTGAGCCGGGGTTTCACGCCTCTGCACTCATCCAAGGGGGTATAAGCTACAGCTAAATTTTGGACTTTTCTTTCTATTCTTATGTTGATAAAAACTATAAACAAACGGCCTCTCTCTCACGTAGCCATGCAGATGATTAAAATATATAGCTAAACGCACGAGGAATTCAATAAGCTAGAATGCAAATTTACACGCATTAACGATAATTAAGCCCTCTAAACACGAATTTCAGCGACCACGTGTTTAAGGATGTAAGAAATTGGAGATTTGACTCCGCAACTCAAACGCTGGGTGTTATACCTGACTTAGAATGCGACAATTATAACGGAAAACAATATATTACCACACTAGATAAATAAAGATTATATGTACACAAAGGAAAAGAACTCGGACATTGCGCAACTAGCTATCCATGCTACTCATGCAACGAGAAAATATCATGCTATTGGGTACAAAAGTCAAGGAAAAAAATAAAGGGATTGATGAAGAAAATAAAATATGACGCCGTTCAAATCATGTGTTTAACAACATTACAGATTAGCAATTAGAGTACGAGAACTGAAAATAGTTTTATATGAAACAGTATTAACTCTACTAAAGTAAATACATGAATGTGAAAAAACATCAGATGGAGAAGATAAGTAAGTGGCTATGAAGTCATGAGTGATGTGTCGAGTTGAGGGAGTAGTGTGCCACAGATCGGCTCTGAGGATATGTAGTCGGAAGCCGACCACAAGTAGGCGTGTAGTATGAGAAAAAATTTACAACGCAACAAAAAAAGAGCATAGTCAGTAAAACTAAACACGACACCAGACCAAACACGAGTTAACTTAATGTGAAGTTGGAATATGACGCAGGAACATTAAACACACGAAATACATAATTCGTCAAATAGGTTCTACTATAATTATTAAACTACATTCATTTCAAGCATCTATGGATTAATAGTAAATACATGCATTAATGATATATCTGGTATTAATCTATAGAATTGATCATCACTGAATTATGGAAACTAAGATTATTAGTATATGTAGCATTAATCCTAATCAATAATAGCAAACCCACATATAGAGTGAAACTGATTAATTAAAATTCATGCAATTCACTTAAATCATAGTTAAATGTATAAATAGATTAAGTTTGTCAACCGTCTCTCTCACCAAAGGTCCACTGGCTTGTATAAGTAAGAACAAAGTAATAGAGGCGCTGACAACATAGCTTTTTTCAAGGCAGGGACGACGCCGCAGGAGTAAATAATAGAACTGTTGTAAATATATATCAGGTTAGGGGATCAACTTATATTAATCACACTCGTAGAAGATGATAATTAGCATGTACTATCATTGCTGTACAATCATCTTATTATAGAATGCATTAGATCCATTCAGTAACTTTACACATCTCTTTAATTATATTAATTACTTATATCGGTCATTTACGTGATATGATGTTAGGATTATTATTTCACTCAAAATCATTAATAGTATAAATTATAATGTATCTTATGATAACGTGTCAGATCTAAGAGATATAAACTTGACATTCAGTTACTCAATACAGAATTTCAAGAGGACCCTGAATGTATCCGACACTTAAATAGCAAATTTATATTGATCAATTATTACAGCTGCATTAAACGAAAGAATTCCCACAGCGAACCTCCCCAAAGACGAATTACGTGTAGCTTAAAGCTTAAACCCTAAATAGGCTCTAAGACCAAGACCCACGAAAGTAGTAGGACGAAGGCGACAATCGTGCACTGGAGTAAATGTGACGACTGGTCCAAAGCAGATGAAATATGTCTCACCCTCATCACTCATCCGCTGGAATTAAATAATACCAATTGGATCGTGAGACTGTTGAGAAGAGACATATAGAATCTGGAATCATCACATAAACGAAGACTCGTAATGGAGAATTCCAGAGTATACCTGAGTCTTTCGAGTAAGGCATCATGTAAGAGATAAATAATTTACTTGTGTGTATTGTCGAACAGGAAATTTCACCGGCAAGTAAGTGGCCTAATCTAACTGATTATCGGACAAGCCACGAGATTGGGGTATAGCTGCTAAGGAGGAGGAGCGATATACACGCAGATAAAGGTATAGCAGTCAAGAACCACCCTATTCTGATCGATTAACAATATTGAGTTTCCCATTGAATGCAATATATGTTGCTCAGGAAAACTGCTGAAATATTGTAAAGTAACTAAGTACAGAATATTTTTTGGGCTGACATCAATCATATGTGCTCTAGTTAAATTACTAGGGAGTATAACATGCGATCATTACATATGGATAAATAATAGTTACAGACCCTGTAAAATAGTAATAGAGCAATCAAATCACTCTCAATAATGGTTTCAGAACCATGAAGCTACATCACTTATTTGAGTAATCAAGGTGAACACTTCAATACTCGAAACTCCTATCATCCATAAATAAAACAGTAAACTTTGTGAGAGCAGTATTTATATTGATGTATATAAGTATCAAAAAAACTCTAACGCAGGTACAAGTACCTTTGTACCAATAGATACGATTTGAAACATTTCCAATTCTCTAGTTAGTCTCGCTTGATACACGAAAATCGTAAGGGCCGTAGTCATGCACAAAAGCGCTGAAATCCTCCCGGTGACCCTCGCATAATCCGTGAATGGCATTTCATACTTCAATAAAAATAAAACACAACAGACTCAATGCAACAATACAATAATTGCACTTTATCCCTTAGTACTAGCTAGGAGATCATGATAGCATTTAACGGCAAGGAACCAAATGGCCGGGCCTACGTATAGTAAGCTATTGGATAAAGCACAAAAAACATAAGAATAAAAGCAAGAAAAAAGAGAGATACGATCTAGTACGGGAACTATGACAAGCTTTCACAAATAAAGCGTTAGAAAGTAATGAAGAGAGCTATTTAGATTGTGGTAAAGAAACAGAACATAAAACAAAGATCTAAGAAGTAAGAGGTGTAAAGTCGAGCTGCCCAACTCGACTTCCAGAAAAGTTACAAAGCTACAAACGACGAAAAAACAAGAACGACCAAAAGGGGTAACAGACAATCACTTAAGATTTAGAGTAATCTTAAGTCTTTTTAATTTTATAACTATTTGTGCTACGAACAAGCGGCGTTGAATGTTTAGAATATTTGGAAACATTTTTTATTTTCATTCTTATTCTATATGCTTCAAGGCGCCAACGGCATAGCTTTCTTTTCCCATCAGTTTTCTTCGCTCTCCACGATACATTTAGGAATAACTCAACTACGAGGGAGCAGAAGAGAGGACTTTTTTTAAGAAAAAAAATACAGCGCCAAAGCCGAGGGAAAAGAAGCAAAAAGATATTTCGTGTCAGTTATATGTTTCCTCTTGTTCTTTTTTGCTTTAGATCTCATTTTCGACTAAAGACGAAAGAAATAATGACCAAGACATTTGTTTTCCTCAAAAAGTTAAGTAAGGAAAACACTTCTCAATCTCTTTTTAATAGAAAAAAATAAAACACTTTTTCCCAAAACTGTTGAAAAAAAAGAAAAACAAAGAAGAAAAGTTGAATTGAAAATAATAGCAAACTTATTTTGCTGTTCTTACTTTACAGACGCCCAATCATCTATTAATTTGTGAACTTGTATTGAAATGGTCGATGGCATGGAGCCGTTGATATTAATTAAAAATATATTAAGTTTATGGCCGCATTATATTATGAATAAGGGCTAAATTCACCTTTATCATTATTTATTTTTACTTTTTTTTTTGACTAAATTTTTTTTAGAACATTTCATTTGTAATAAGCATTAAAATATGATATTAATTATGTGGTAAAAGTTTTATAACCATTAAAATTAGATATAACGAAATAAAGTGTGTTTTGTTAGGGTTTGTTAAATATGACTATATTAATGATAAACAACGTAGAGCCGTGTAAGTTGGTATATATATATAGTTATTATATATGATTATATATATATAATATATATATATATATATATATATATATTATATAAAAATTTTCTAGAAATTAAATATATATATATATAAATATAAATATATATATATATATATATAATATATATATTATATATTGAGAGAGAGAGAGAGAGAGAGAGAGAGAAGAGAGAGAGAGTAGAGTGAGGGAGAGGAGAGAGTAGAGAGAGATAGGGAGGAGAGAGAGAGAGAAGGAAGAGTAGATGTGAGAATATTTCGTCATAAATTACGTGTTTTGTGTGGTGTAAATGTTCTTATAGTTGGCCTAATGAGTCAATATGTAATGTCCGTTGAGAAATAAGATAGGAGTATCTTCATGTTTGTCATCTTTAATATGGCACTTTAAAACTTTACATATGTAGTTATATTATATTCAAATTCATTTATTAGCAATAGATAACTTTGGATTATATTTATAATATAATGTCACCATATATATATATGTTTATATCGGTGCATATATAATATAATTTTATTAGTATAATAAACTATATACCACATTTTTCCATGTAATATATATAATATAATATATATAAACAAGACATGAAATTCAAATTTAAATTATAGTATTCTAATGAAATATTAAAGATTTTAAACTCATCACAAAACACACACACACCCACCCCACATCCCACAACACATCACCTCATTGCCCATAGTAAATCATAATAATAATGAGTCATATAATAATATATAAACAGTATAATAATATAATGAATATACTATTATTTAATTTATATAATATAATAGTATATTACTCCATATATAATATATATATATATATATGATTAATATTGATCTTTATGTTTATAGATATATTATTCTCCCTATCTTTAATCCATAATATATAAAATAAAGTCTAAATATTATATAATATATTCTATTATATTTTTTCCCCACGCCTTTTGAAATATTAGGGTACTATTAAAAAGGAAGTCAATAAATTTGACACGCTCTATTGTATTAATATTATTTCACTAAACCTCAATTAAATTAATTGAGGGGAGAGAAAGCAAAGGATTTATTATTAAATATAAAAACTCGTATGTTTCATATGTATTTTATTATATAAGTTTGATTATAGAGGGTATACCATATGTGACTATATTTAGAAATAATGAGATAATGCATCATATATAGGGTATAATTAATCGTAGCTACGTGCATATATATAGTATTTAAAATTTGGGATTGTATTGATGATATATTCGTAAAATACTTAATATTAATATATATGTTATAATAATTAATATATAATTAAATTTATCAAATAATATATATAATAATAATATATAATAATAATATAAATATATAAGAATTATGTACTACAACATTATAAAAACAAATCATTATCGTATATAACTTTTGATAACCAAGTTATTTAATCCTTTAGGGTTTACTGACCGAAATTCGCCGAAATTCTCTGTTTCTGCAATCGACAGATATCTCATCCTGTGGATATAAGAGAAAACTTGTATTGGTGGGAAAATGAGGAGTGAAGAAAAGAGAAGTGTTGATGCTGTTATACAGATGGAGCCACGACTCGTATTCACTATTTCTGAATCATTACTAATCAGAGAGATTAATAAAACGTCAAATACAAGAGAGATACGGGAATTAATCGACAGTTTAGATGTATGGCATGCACAGGATGTAAGCGTCTGTATTGTTGTGGGAATGTCCTATAAATGGAACACGAAAAGTATATTGAGAGCCTACCGGACAGAATGAGAGCGACGCTGTCAGGAACCGAAGGCGCAAGTTGTTATATCCGCGAAACACTCCTGCTACGGTTGGGGGTGATAGAAAGATAGAGAAGGAAGGAGTAACTTCTAAATTTAGGTTTTGATCGCTATTGGTGGATGCACTATTGCCGGGAACGACGACATATGATTATGTGGTGAGGCTGTGAATTTCTGGAGACCAAGCGAACTGGAAGGAGACTAATGAGTGAAAAGGACATTATAAATTAATTTTGAGGCTTGTATATAATATAAGTTTCGGTTTGCGACTAATAAAGCCTGATAAGCGACTGTGCGAATTCTTTATAACGGACTCTCTTTTTAATATGATAGAAATTTAGGATAATGAGTTGTAGTAACTAATTAATCGTAACTCTGCTAAAGAGGAATTGAACATTAATATTGTAGGGAATAATTGTTTGAAAAAAAAAAAGTGTGAAAAAATAGATTAAGTATGTTTGCATGTCCATTTGTGTTAGCTTTAGGCTGTGACTTGTAAGGGCTGAGAGAAGATACAAATAAGAGAGAGAATTTACAGTATATTTAAGTCAAAGGTTCCCATACCGGTGCATTTACTCTTTTGTTGATGAAGTTCGCTTTTTGGTAATTAAATGTATCTATAATAAAGGTCTTAATTTTTGTTCTTGAATATATTTGAAAATTGTTTTCACCGAGTCTGATTACAGCTCGGACTCCGTAGTATTATTTTATCTCATAAGATTTCAATGTTAATTATGCATATAATTCTTTACATGATACATTAAAATCCCTTAATACGCAAGCAGGCTATTCTTTCTCTCGGAATTCTATCAAAATTTGCCTCACGGGCAGAAAAGGGAAAAAACAGGAGCCGATCGCTATTTATTTGTCTACGTGAATATAAAAAAGATTGAGCGTACCCATAATTTATTATTTTCTTATTTCTAAGTGGGTCAGTGGACTAGTTATTATAATAAAAATATAATACACAAAGATAATGTTCAATTTGATTTACATCAAGAATTTGAATTTTCTTCCATACATTAATATTATAATTTTTTTCGTGAGATGGAAATATAGTTTTAAGAGAGAAGAGAGAAACTTATTACAGAGTGAGGTAATTATTTATTTCTCCAAAATGTTTTATCATACAATTTCTTTTTTGCCCTTACTTTTATTAAGACTTTAGATAGATATTTTTATAAAGTGTATTTTTCTTTATTATATAGACATTTTTATTCATAGATTTAGAACTGACATTTTTACAATAAGGGACGATATATTTTCATTTTCTGTGAATATAGCAGAAAAAGAAAAAAAATGGCGCCAGAATGAACTACGACAAAGTTGTTCTTATATATATATTATATATATAATATATATGATATGTAAGTAAAAGTAGTATGAGTATTAGGTATGGTAGGTTATGAGGTATTATATATTGGGTATATGTAAAATAATAATAATATATTATATATATATAATTAACTTATTTATGAAACCTACTGCGAGAAAATGCCAGTGTCTCACATGACAACAGTCTTAAGTTAAAATAAAATATTGTTGATCTCATCTTAAAAAAATAAAATATTATGTGAAATTAGATCATTAATTTATTATATTAAATATATTTTAATATTGTATTTAAAAAAATTATATAATAAATACTTTGATATAATTTATAATTAAAAATAATAATATATCATTAATATATTAAATAAAACAATATAAATAATAATATAAAAAATGAGGTAAAAATAAAGAAATATAATATATAAATACTACTTATTATAGACCAAAATCATATGCAATCATATATAAATTTTAAATGTGATTATTTTTTTTTTAATAATTATAGGTTAGGTATGAGACACTTGTAACAAAGTTCATTAATATATTAATCAAGTAATAAAAATTATAATTATTTAGTGAAAACCCTTTGGAAATATTTTTCATATATAAAAATAATAATTATATAGTAAGATCTAATATATAGTAGTATATAATAAAATACTATATATTTATAAGAAATATAAAACTAATAGACATAGTAAATCAAATAATATAAAATGAAGTTATCAAATATTTAAGTAATATTTTATTATATTATTACTAAATGTAGTATTATATATATATATAAATAGGTATAATGGAATAAAAATAGTAGTTATGTAGGGGGGTACTTGAGTTTGGTGAAGCGAAAAGGTATATTTATTAATATTATTTAATAAATAGATATTATTTAATATTAATACTCTATTTTATTTAACTGTATATGGTATTAATAAATAGGTATAAATATATTAAAATAAAATTTGCATATAAAAATTTATTTTAAAATATATTTATTATATTATAACAATAAAAAATAAAGATAAATTATAGAAAATAATAAATAAATAATTTTTATTTAATATAACAGTAATAAAATAATATTAATAGTTGTTAATAGAAAGCATTTAAATAAACATAAAAAACCTAAGCACAACAAATTAAATATCTCATTTATATAGGTTCCTGTGGAACACCACTAGTTATAAATGTTCAGAAAGTATAATATGATGATAAGGAGAAAAAAAAAGGTCAACATAATATATGTTTAGTTATGTTGCACGAGCATATTCTTATGCAATGGTGAAATATTTGTGATAAGTCCTTGATTAATGAAGTGAAACTCAGTAGAGCCGATTCCAAGGAAACGTCCGCTAGAGAATTTTTGTTATATGCTTAAAACGTTAGGCTGGGATATTAATCACAATTTTTACGGTATTTCACTTTTATATTTGTGATTTTTAATAGTTAGATAAAGTTGTTACATTAGAAATTTATTTTAACATCTTTTACCACCAATATAATAATAATAATAAAATTAGTATAGGATATAGTGTATAATATTAAGTATATAGATTAGTATATATTATTTTTAGAGTTATTATATAAATAAATATAAATACTAATAAAATACATTTAGTATGGATAACTATTATAAAAATAATTAAGACACAAAAATGTTAAAAATTTAAACAAATTAATAATATAAATAATAATTAAATTAAAAATAAAGTATAATTTAATATTTAAAAATAATATAATAATAATATTAAAAAAAAATATCATAATAATATTTGTATAAAAAATTTTATTGTTAAATTAATAAAAATATTATTAAAAATATATTAAAATTATAAAGTTTTAATAAATAAAATCACTCTATACAATCTCCTAAAATAATAACAGTTTAAATATAACATTAAAAATAATATAAAATTTATATAATAAAAATAACCTAATATAATAAAACAATAGGTAATTTGTAATTATTGCTTATAACATAAAGGTATAATAATTAAATTATATAAATAATATATAATACTATAAAATAAAGAAGAATAATTATAATTAAATAATACATAATAATATAATAATTAAACATGAATTACCAAAAAATTAAATATGCATCATAAAATTCTAGAGTTAATTACAAGTTGTTAATTATTAAAATTAAAAAAGGACTATTGTTGTCAAAAAAACAGTATAAAGCAATGTGGATATATGAGATGATGTGTGTTCAAGCAACCATATTACAGAGGAAACCTGCAACCAACAGATTATATCTAAGGAATATTATTGAAGAAGACACAGAGTGTACGTCTCTAATGAAGCGAAAAACCCGGTAGAGAATGGCGCACCAATCCAAAGAGAAAAGTAATTGAGAAATTAATAGAATAATAAAATTAAAGTCCAATGCTACGTATAAATTAACTACTAAATACACATTAGAGAAGAATAGGTGAAATATATAAAAGAGTAGAATCGATTAAAGATTGAGTGTGATTGAGCCGGATGAGTGGATAGTGCTCGTGAAAATGTTATTATTAGAGGATACGTAAAAGGGTGAGGGGGTTGTCCGATAATTATAGTCCTTTGATATGAAGTATCTTTTGAAATTGGTATGTGTGTAATCAGGTTGTTAAAGTGAATGGATTTTAGTTATTATATTATTATTAGTGTACTATGTATAAATATTAAAATATGATTATAGATTATAGTATATATATATATAATAATATATTATATGTATTATAGTGAATATATATATATATATATATATCATAGTATATATATATACTGCGAAACCGATAGAAGGTTCGGTGCGTCACACGCATCCATTGCGTATGTTGGATTCTACGTTAAAAGGATTGAATTACTCGATTCATACGGCGGGTGATAAACTGCCAGGTGCACATTGTTATCAACGTAGTTGAGGCTACTTATATAGATAGAGTAATAAATCTCATTAAGACACATGCTTGATGTTTATTGATGAGACATGCATATATTAATACATACAAGACTAAGAAGATATAATCAAAAAAATTAACTAGTAATATGAGGAGTGAGATTGTTCATGGGACTCAAGAAGTGAAAGTTAACATAAACATATATAAAATTTGTGAACTTAGAGTCGAGAAGAAATAATTTATAACTCTTTCAAAGTGTTGATACTAGAACATTCACTCACTTCCATGAAAAATATTCAAGTATGTTTTATACATCAATAGATCAGAGATAAATCATAGTAACTTAGGGACAAAATTAGCTTTATTTAATCTGTATAGAGATCAAGAAATCTTCACTCTAAATTGAACTAGGATTCAGATTTCTCAAGAGTTTTCTTTTTTATTGAGACGTTTAAAGTATTACTCAACAAATTAGTCAATAAGAGTGAAAAAAGATATTATCAGCTAATAGTATTACATATCAAAACCTCTCTATCGTTAATTATAGATAGGTATGAAAAATCAAGTTTCAAATGAATTGTAAGGTGTGGAGAGGTTCTGTAATAAACGGCGTTTGTCATACAGAAACATATATATGACTATGATGGTGAGAGATTACTTATTTTGCTGAAAACTGCTAACAATTCTATGTCGATTAAAGCAATTATATGGTATCATATGCTTATAACCAAAGTTGGATCAACCTTACTTTCGAAGATGAGAGTAATTGATTTTGTGAGTGAACATGAGAGCTACAGAGAGAGCCTCAATAATATATAATTAGAGAGTGAGAGAGAGCGCGAGGAAGTCGCGAAAGAAAGCAAGTCAGAAATATTATTTCCTAAAACAAACAATCCGAGCGGCTGCAACCACACGCATTATTTATACATATATGGATTACATAAAAAAATAAACTAAGTAATAAAAAATTAGTAGTAGTAATAAATAAATAATATACAATAAATATATATATAATAGATAATATATATTTTAAAATCTCTAGTTATAACTTATAAATTATTCTTATCATTAGTTTTATTAATATCATTCAAATAGGGACTGCAAAATTATGTAACTTAAATATAATATATATATAATGATTATAATATAGAAGAAGAGAAGAGAAGATGACCTAATTGATGACCAACTTCCTATTTAGATTCAACACTTTTCAAAACTCAAGAAAGACGTGCTTACACCGATTAAAGAAATGTAAATGAAGCGTAATGTCATTTAGGGAATAAATAATATAAAATTATATAATAATAAAAAATTTATTCTTATTCATATTTATATACCCTACCGTATTATATTATTTTAAATTTTGTAATTATCAAAAAAGATTAATATTAAATAAATTATTTATAAAATGTATATAATAATATTGCCACAAAATGCACCTTTATCCGTAATATATTATACATATTTATTTGGTGGGAGTACTTTAGCCAGTTGATTGATATAGGTATACTATATACTCCATAAAGGGTATAGTGGTATGGGTAGTGAGACTACAATATAATATATTAATAATAAAAAAATATAATGTATAAAATTATATTAATATTTTAATAACATAATTTATTCATTTCTGGAAATATATAATTTGTTGGGTTGTTTAAATTACTACCTCTCATCCTTTAGTATAGTATATATATAGTCATATATATATATATATAGATATATTCTTATATACCGTTTAATACAAGATTATTAAATACAGTATAAATGGATTTTATTATTAATATAGGTATGGAAATAGTGGGAGGTGATCACTTATATATATAGATTAGGAGAGGGCAAATAATTTATTTTACATACTTTTTATACCCTCAATATAATATTATAGTTATAATCTTTAAGATTACATATAAGGAGTGAACCCTAGAGGGTGAAGGGAGTCGAAAAATCAAAAGAGATGAATAAATAAAACGCCAAAATCGCAAGAGAGTCAATATATTAATAGGTATAAAAAAAATAAAAACCCGTAATTCATGGTTTATTTAAATGAGGTTTAGAATTTATTTTCAAGAATTTAAACAAATGTAAATTTATTTTAAATATATAGTATAGAGAAGGGAATTGCTGCTCTGATTGAGTTTAGCGCATTTGGAGAAATATGAAATTAAATTTTAAAAAAGAATAATTAATATTAAATTTAATTAAAATACAGACTAATGTATAAGTTATTAAGTAAGACTCTAGAATAATATAATAAAATAAATTAATTAGAATAAATGAATTGGATATAAATATTGCCATTGAAATTTATTTGGTGAAATAATAATCATCATTAATATTGAGTTATAAAAGGTAGATTATATGAATATTAATATATAAAAAGAATGTGAAATATTTATTTCCTGATTTTTTATTATTGTGTTCAAAGGGTGTAGATATTGATGGTATGTGATTTATCAAACTAAATCGTACTGACATTTAGGTTATTATCCACGGAATAGAAAATATCTTTCATTAATTTGAAGTATTAGGTCATAAAAGATAGTTAGAATTATAAGAAAGGTTGCCAGATATGTAAGGTACCACAGATTTGCTATTTATATAATACGTTAGATTATATGGTGCAGATTATTTTTAATAGGATACGATTTGATAAATTTGCTTAACTTAAGCCTGTTGCAAAAATACACCTTCTGTATTTATAAAACTTATTTTCGCTTTTCTTTTCCTTTCAGTTTTTGTGTATCAGTCATAAAAAATTTACGTATAATAATAATAAATAGTAGTAATATAAATAAAATATACTATATATATATATATATATACAATATAAAATATAGGATATTATATATATATATATATATATAGGGTATTGTATTTTTTTTTAATATATACGATATAGTTTTATATTATATATATATTGTTAATTTATGTAATGTGTATTAATTATTAAAGTTTCAAGAGCACCTCGTCCTAAATATGAGGATGTTAAAATTGTGTTACATAGCACTGCACTGACCTGATGCTTCGGCCAAATCTAACATGCATGCATACCCCAGCACTGCAAAACTATTATAAATCAAGAAATGAAGAAATATGCTTCAAACATGAAAGGAATATAACATTAAACAAAACAAGAAACTTTACCACCAAAAAATTTTGTTTTTTCAACAAATTTTAAAATTTCCTTTATTCTCTTTTTTTTTCTTCTTTTTAACTTTTCAGGAGTAAAAACTCTTTAAAATTAAATCTTTAAACAATTTTTTTAATTATTTTATATAAAAAAAAATGTTTAAACAAAAATATATATATATATTACATATAAAAAAATAGGACCAAATAAAAATAAGAATTTCCTTAGCAAAATGCTTCGATTTCCTCGTTCTGCTTGCTGACTTTATTCGCGCTTTTTATTAGCACAAAAATAAAAGATAAAAAACAAAAAACAAAAAGAAAAAAAAAACGATAAAACTTACGAAACTATTCTCATGTTTTCTTCGAAATTTGCATATTCGTATCCAACTTTAGCAGTTACTTTCTGAAACTTAATATGTATCCATGCATGGCTACAAACATTCATATTTATATACGAAGAATACGTTCACGCAAATTTGTGCATGTTTTGTGCATGGCGTAATGAATATGAATGGATCTAGGTGTAATGTGCGTTGCATACATACAAAGGAAACAATGAATTTCTGGTCATTCAGTCTTGCAGGCAAGAAGAGCACATTATGTCACTTATCTCAAGACTTATCCTATTAATAGTCAATATCTCTGAGTATTTATTACCTAGGCAGCTTTAGCTTCATATAGTTTGATCTCATGGATTAGTTATTTAATAGCTCATGAGACAAATAAATTTTCAAATTTTTACATATTTTAACAGTATTATTATTTGAAATTTCATAATGCTAATATAAAGATACATTTAATAGTTATAAATATATAGAGTATTTATAAGGAATAATATATTATTATAGATAATAAGATTTAATACTTACTTTAATAAGACCCACTATAAATAATAAGTTATATATATATATGTATAGTAATATATATATATAGTATATACTAATATATATTAATATATTAATTCATCAATTATGAATTTTAATAAGCAATTTCTTAATATATAACTTATATATATGTATTATTTAAGGATAGATAAATTGAAATAAAATTATAGCTTAAAAAGAGACAAAATTTATGATAAATATAGTCCTAAGGGAGCCTTTAAAACCTATTTATGTTATGAGTCAAAAAACAACTTATGAATTACTGCTGCAGGAAACACAGGATGCTATAAAAAATGAAGATTGAAGTGTCCCATATTTTTGAAGAGTGTCGCATAATTGAAGTGAAGTGTTCTATTTTTTGAAGAGAAAATAGTACAATTTTCAATTACTTTTGATTAGTTTTTTTGTAAGTGTTCCAATGTTTAGAAAAGTGTCCCATATATATGAAGAGTGTCTCATATTGTTGAAGTGCCAGAATATATTATATATAAATAATATATATATATATATATATAATATAAGTATAATTATATATTATATATATGACATATAAAGATTATTATATGTGTTTTATAATTATGTGGATTATAGCTATAGTTAAATGTGATAGATAAAAATAAAATTATATATATATTATATAATAATATTTATATATATAAAAATAACTACGTATAATATTATATATATTAAATATTATTTAAAATATTTAAATATATTATATATTATATATTTAAATATAATATTAATATTTATGGGGAAAATGTAAATGTATAGGAATAAATGTTTAGTATATATATATATATATATAAATATTATATATATAATATATTTATATAGTAGGTATATATATATTATACTATTAGCCTTATTTATATAATATATATATGCCTATATGTATTATTATATAATAAATTAGGAATAAATAATAAATTATATATAATATAATATTATATAATATTATATATATTATATATATATATTATATATATATTTATTATATAAAATATATATATATATATATATATTATATATATATATATATATAATTATGTATATATATATATTTAATAATATTATTATATATATATAATTAAAATATTTATTTATTTACCATATTATATATAGATTATTTATATTAAAAATAATTACTATTATATTAGTAACTATAGCAATAGATATATAAAGGGAAACACTATGTATATAATACATTTTCATATAAATATAATAAAAATTTATATTTAATATATATATAAATATAATTATATAGTATATATAATAATTATTAATAATATATTTTATATATAATAAACTATATAAATAATATATCAAACAAACTAGAACTAACTATATAAATAAACAATAAAAACTCTATATATATATATTTATAGCAACAAATAAAAGAATTTATAAAACAGCTACTCACGAAAACAACTTAATAATAATAAATACTATATAATAAATAAATAATAATACATAATTATTTTAAAAACTATACAAAAAAAATTATAAAAACATAAAAACTGAAACAATTAAAATAAAAAACCATAATATATAAAATGCTATTACTAAGTGACTCACTCGATAATATTTATCAAAGAAAATATTCAATAAATGGAAAATGCATTTGGAAAGAATATTTCTAAAGTTTGAAGATACGCCTAGAGAGATAAAGAGATATATATTTACAGAGAGAAAATTACAGCTAGTTGAGTATACGTTGCCAGATTTAATAGAATAACTTAACCAGAATAAAAAAGATTGACAGATATAATTTCTTTGGCCTGAATGACAATTATATATGTGTTGACACCAGATTTTAAGAGCAAATCATGAAATACAATACATATTCTCCAAGATGGCTAATAACACAAAAATTATCACAACAATGTAAACTGTCCAATACAACACGACAATCTAATTTGTGGGTCTACACAGAAGGTCGTAAATTATAGATAATTAAATTAATATTAGCACAAATTTCCAAAATTGCAAGATGTTCCACCTAAATTTCAAGAGTTTATATTCCAAGGTATTACAGAATCTTAAAGGCGTTAGATTTGTAGGTGCCAGATTTATAGGTACCAGATTTAAAGTCGGATACGACCCTAAATTTCGAACTTATCCTTTTCAAAATACACTTTGTCTTTAAACTTTTTGTTTATTCCCTTCAGTTTTAATTTTGTCATGCCGAATAAGTTTTATCAAAAACCAACTATAGCATTATAAAATCACAATTATAATAATATTAAACACTAAACCATAATAATAATAATAAACCGGCAAATTAAATTGTATAACATTATATATTCCATATAAAAACATAAAACAAAAAATAAACAACATACCAAGGCTTGAATAGATTTTTAAATTTAACATATCTCATAGGTTTTTATTTTATATTAGAAAATACAAATAAACATATATATTTATATCTAATATATGAAATTATTTATTACTTGTAATTTAATAATTATCAATAGGTACTCAAAAAATATATAATAAGATAAAAAAGGAAGAAAAAATTGTACAATTGGTATATATAATATATATATATATATATATATATATATATATATATATATAATATAATATATAGTATATATATATATATATGTATATATTATAAATAGGCCTATTATTAATATATATATATATATATATATATATATAGTATATTATTATATATAGTAATATTATATATTATATATTAATATATATATATATATATATATATATTTTATATATATATATATATTATATAGTAGGTATATATATAGTTATAGTGAGAGTATTAATAGTATAGGAGTATATATATAATAGGCTATATATATATATAGTATATATAATATATTATAATATATATAGATATATAATATAATATATATGATGATATAATTATTCAAGGTTATTTATAGTGTTTTATATTTGTAAAATTATTATAAATCCTAATGCTACTCATAAAATAGATATACATCTCATTAAAATGGGTCTAATCTTTTTGACCCTATATTATATTTGATATATTTGTATATATAATAAATATTGGCAAATAACTATTATTATTTAAATATATAAGGATTTTATATATTTTATATTTATAAATCAATTAAAAAAAAAAAAGAATAAATATAATAATATAAAATTTATATTATTTAGTAAATTAATAAAACCATAAAATATAAATATTAGTTTAATAAAAAGAAAAATAATAATAATCAAATAAAATTAAAAAATGCAAAATAAAGTTATTTATATTTTATCATGGTGTGCGTATGAGCTTCTAGGTGGTAATGCGTTGCACTCCAAGCAACATGCGAAAAAATATTATGTAAAAGATTTAACACTTCACTACTAGAAACAGTAGCGTTTGTGGTCCAACCCTTAAATACAAGCCAAATGTTTCCAAATACTTTTAAACGCATGCTTACTCCACTGTATGTCATTTTTTTTTTTTTTTTTTTTATTTATTTACATTATTTTGAAATGATTTGTACCTCATCACATAAACAGTCGCGGATAAATGATAAATAACAGTATTCACTCCTCAGACTGTTAGAATCATATAGTCATGTTTTTATATCATATATATTCAAAAAGTGCAAAAAAAAATATTGATAAAAAAATAGAGCTGCCAACAGCCCACGCAATAGATTTGAGGAGATATTGGAGATGGGGGTGGATAGTTGTGGGGCCGCTAACTGCCTCGTATTTAAATTAAAATTTTCAGTTCGTGTGTGCATGAGTGAAGACACCGAGCTAGTACCCTATAATTCTTCTACACCGCCATATGATGTACTTATATTTTATTATATACATTATTTATATTGGCTTATTATATTAAATATTTTATTATATACGTGTAAAATTCTAAACTGGGAATATTATTACTTGTATTTTTATTATACTTGTAAATTTATTTATATATCATTATAGTCATTATTGATTATAAATACTTTTAGGTAATGTATTTATTATAATATATTTATTAGGTCTTTATTTATATTTATACTATAATATATTTTATATCATTAGTAATTTATTAACTTTTGAACAAACAAAACCACATGTACTATTTTTTAATATTATAATAATGAAGTATTATTGAGGTAAAAAAATAATAATGGTGACAAAAAAATAAAAAAAATATAATTAATAATAAAATTGAGAAAAAAAGGAGGCCAAATTGTCTCTAAAATAAAATATCCTGAAATTAAAACAACATGTGTTATTAGCACTAGAAGCAATTTGTATAATGCTGTATTTTTGAGTGTTCAATATTGGTTTATGACTTTGAGCTAGAATCGAATCACTGG
Source organism: Trachelipus rathkii (assembly GCA_015478945.1). Lineage (NCBI taxonomy): Eukaryota > Metazoa > Arthropoda > Malacostraca > Isopoda > Trachelipodidae > Trachelipus > Trachelipus rathkii. The sequence goes on along the minus strand of JABUQX010119232.1, from coordinate 10,016 downwards.
GAAATTCAGTGCACGCATACACTATGCGTTATTGTTGAACATGTGTTGTGTCCATGAGGTTGACCACTAGTAAGCAGGGTGATTTTTTTGTCTAATGGCGGAGTCGCGCGCAATATGCATGAATGGGAAAAGATGTGGTTTGAGAATGCGGGGGAAGGTGCTGTGGCGTTCAGGGATTGGTCGGCTTGCGACGAGCTGCGTTTAATTAGGTATAGCCTCATTGATAGCTAGTAATACAGTTATAAAACATTTTAGAAATATTTACTGCCTTCATGATTTTTGTGAAAACTAATATAATGATAGATATTTGATATATGGGAGACTTACATCATTTAACGAACAATTAGTGTTGTTTTGTTGTCGTCAAAGTAAAATATACACTTAACAACAAAATGATGAGATAAATACAAGATTAATCAAAACCTAATACTATACTTAAAAAATGCAACAAATATATTAACATCATTGACACTGTGTTAGGATTATTCTCACATAAAAAGAAAATTATTAGACATTAACAAAAATATAAATGAAAATAAAATCAATAAATAAATAATCATTGGTATTTTTAAAAAGGTTTTAAATTGACATTCATTGTTATGAAAAAAAATTTAGTGTTTGGGAGAGAAAGATTTAGTCATTATTCTCAGGGAATAATATAATTGAGTATACATTGGTAAAATGTATTATCGTTTGGAGATAACTTTTTATACTACTTAGTTTCTAAGAGTCTCCAGTGCGTAGTGCCACAAAAATTGTGATTGCCAACAAAGACACTGCAACAACGAACCTGAGCTAAATACCGAAGATCCATTCTCTAAAATTGCATTGTAAATAAACAAAACGATGATGACATGGACAATACCAATTATTTTAAAGAAAGAATTTCCAACTCCAAAATTAAATTAAAATCAAAGAAATATCAATACCAACAAAGAAGTGTATTTTTTATATTTTCATGCAAATTAATGTGAGAGGAAATTTCTTTTTTTTTTTCTATCTTTTATTATTGGTTTTTTTAAAAACTATTATAAAATTTAAGATCATTGATGCCGAAGTTTTTTGTTTTTTTTAATTGATTCATATATAAAAAAAAAATTAGAAAAGGCAAAATATACAAAATAAAAAAAAAATAAATAAGAAAAAAAAATAAAATTATATAAAAAAAAACGATAAAAAAACTTATTTTATATCTATACATATTTTCTATTTTTGAAATTTTTGTTATTATTTTGCTGTTATACCAACACTTAGCTAGGATTTTACTGTTCTGTAAATTACTTCTAATATTGTATCTAGCATGCATGAGGCTTAATAAAGGCACTTACGAATATTTAAATATACGAGAGAACCAAGAGAATATCAGTCAAAACCACTGTTATTTTTAATTATATTGTGCATGTTATATGATGCAATGGCGAGTAAAGTAAATATGAAGTAGATTGTGATATTTAAAAGGAACAAGGGTTTGGTACCCTCACAACTATACAAAGTTGCAAAACGAAGTTAATATATCATCCTAATAAAATATATTTTAAGTAATAATTATCCATAATATTTATATACAATGTAATTATAAATTTATCAAATATTTATTATAGTATAAATCTTTACCCGAAAAATACTCCCATTGATAAGTGATATAATATTTATATATTAGTTGTCTCTACTCAATCTATAGGCTAAGATTCATTTTCATCTCTCTTGGAACTCTTCATGTATTTAGAAATTTTGAAATCATAAAATTAAGCTAAAAGTACAAATTTTGAAATTTTCTGTCCTGAGCTTTAAAACCGTATGGATGATATGTCAAACCTGATGTGGAAGCGCTACTGCAGGCGAAGTTATCAGGATTGCGTCTAAAAAAATGAGATTGAAAGTGTCCCATATTTTTCAATGAGTTGTTCGCATAATTTGACTTGTGAAGTGTACTATTTTTTGTGTAAGTTGTAAAAATATCTTTAATGATAATGTCACACGACTTTTAATATGTATTTTGAAGTGTTGTCTCAATATTATAGTAAGAGAGTGGTCTTCAAAATATAATAAATATGAATAGTGTTATCATCAAATATATTTAGAAAAATAAATATTATTTATTTAATATACTGATTTAATTATATAAATATTAAAATACCATTTATCGTAGGAATAGACAATATTATTAGATATGCCTAGAATAATATAATTATTAAAAATAAAAAAAGTAGGATAATAATATATAATAAATATAAATAAGATAATATTAAATAATATTTATTATATTATTATATTAAAATATAAAAATTTTTATAAATAAAAATAATATATAGCAGCCTATAAATATTTTATAAATATTATTATATGTTTCAAAAATAATATAATATTTATATAAATTTTAATAATAATTTATAGAAAAAAATAATATAAATAATATATCATATCTAAATTGAAAATAAAGTACCATAAAAATTTATTTATAAAAAATACATTATATTTATATTTAAAATAATAATTGAATATTATATATTAAATATACAGAAAAAAATATTGAAAAAACTATGAAAATGAAAAAACATATATAATATATAAAATCACCTTAATTCATAAGTTTATATTAAATGAGGTTTATGAATCTTATATATTTTTTCAAGATATTAATACTACTGAAATATAAATTTATATTTAATTTTAAATGGAATTACGTTTTAATACGCTGTGTGAAGGAGATTTACACGAGTGTGAAATTTACTAAGATAAAGGGAAACTGATTGTATAGGTTCGGCCAAGATTAAATGCATAAATTATCTCTAAGGTTAGAGCCAAGATTTTTTGAGTAATATCTACATTTGACTAATGTGTTGCAGATTTTAAAGAGAAGTAGGATGCTGTTTATGCAGATTATTGTTATCATAGTTAGAGATGATAGATTTGATTCAACAGAGATCGTCGAACGACATTTAGGTAATATCCAGAAAGGTTAAAAAAATATAGGAAATAAAAATTAATTGAACAAGAGACTTGATACCATAATTTTAAAAATTAGAGCGTGTGCTACCGATTATAGTCACGTCTCGCCAAATTTATAACGTACCAAGCATTATAACGGTCGGATACGAGCCCTAAATCTTCGAACTTATCCTTTTCCCAGCAAACTACCACTCTTGTCTTAAAATTTTTGTTTTAGTGTGCTCCTTCATGTTTTAAATTCCTCTATGGCCGACAAGGACCACCAATACTTTACTTTTATGATATATTTTATTATTTATTATCTATTATATTTTTATATTCTCTTACTGTATGTTTATATTATCATCTATACCTTATATTTATATATTATATCCTTTCCTTTCCTTACCCCCATACTACTTATTATATATTATTTTATATCCCTATTCCTTTAACCCATAATTATTATATATTCTATATCCTTATATTTAATTAGTATATACTGTATATATTTCCTTATTAACAATTATTTTATATAATATATACACAGATAAAAACAAATACTATCAGTAGTCTTTTAGTGTCGCCGGCATTGGTTATAGATTTTTTTGAGTCCCGCCCCTGTCGCATGCGCCTATCCTCGCCTGGAGCGCTAGGGCGCGCTGCGCCCTATTTTGTGGTTCACTTATCTGAGCCGCCAAATTCGCCTTTGCGCTAATGCGCCTTGCGCACTGCGAACTTTTTCGCCGGCCGGTGGCTGAGAGAGTTTTGCTACAACTATCTAGTCCCAAAGTTAAACTTATGTCAATGCTATATATTTATAACGTCATTGCTTTAATTACGCGTAAGAAAACAAAACACTTTTATTTAATTTTTCTGCCCCTTTTTATTAATAATGTCTTAAAACTAATATCTACAGGTTCTCTTCCTCCTCCATGTCCTTGTGGCGCTCCATGTTTTACTCCCAGTGTCGGTCTTTCACGCCTATCTTGATGCCTTTTCCCTGTACATAAGTAAGTAAAAACTCTCGAGCCTCATAGTGTCACGAATTTCTATTTGCTAGTTTTAAGAACTATTGAACATAATTTCCCTTACCAATTCTTCATCCCTTATTATACTTATTACCTATATTCATATCTTATATACTATTTTTACTCTTAACGGGCCCACTCCTACCGCTATTATAGCCATTTTCATATTCTTTTTTCATTTAAAGATTATATCTCTATATTATTCTATGGAAAATAATGAGTAATAACTCACCGTGACCAACTCCACCCCTACTATCATTTATCCGGTAGATAGGGTATAAATGATGCCCCACATTCCCTAAACCTCACTCAGAAAAATACCCCCTCTAATACCCAGGGGCTAAGGTAACATAATCAGGTAAGGTCTAGCTAGGGTACGGGGGGGCCTCAACCTATGAGATCCATATGTCGTTGCTAGGCAAACAATAAAACAGCCGTGTGAGACAATTATGGAGAAGGAATATAGAGAGAGTGATTTGAACTTAAGTCTGCTGTGCTTCATATAAATCATAAAAATCAGATACATTAGACATCATTAATACATTTTCAACAATGTACGAATGGGTGTGTTCACTATACAACTCTAGATTATTGAATTTCTACACAATATTAATTATAATATATATTATGATGTATATTAAATATTGCATATTTCAATATGTTCTATTTATTTTTCATGCTATCGGTATCTATATCATATTTACTATTATGATTCCAATCAGAATTAGTTGTTCTTTCTCTTGCTTTTTTTTTCTTCCTTTCTGTCTTGTGTAGACTCCATTGTACCGTCTATCGCTGACGGGCTTTTTCATCAGTACTTTGTTAACCTCTTCAGGCATACACAGAGATTTAATTACCCATGCATCTCTTAATTTTCCATGTACATCAGTAATTATTTCCACAATTAACTTCGCATTATATGTGTTTTCCTATATCAATTATTTTTATTCGCGGCCCAAAGGCTATTGTCCGAGGTTAGGCGGCCAGTGTGGCGTAAGACTCCCACCTTCTTCCAAAATCTCGAGGTTCCCTTTTGTTAAGAACTCTCCCCGCCGACACAAGTTTCCAAATTCTGGCAGCAGGTTAGAATTATATATTATAAGAACGCGCCCTGCTATGGCGGTATGCCCGGATTACCCTCCAATTTATATGGTGTAGATTGAGTAAGAGAACATTAAACCCCTCAACTGATAACAAAAAAACATCAAGCACTAAAAACAATTGAATGATCGATTATAGAAAAGGCGGGTTTCAACACAATGAGTGAACACCCGTTTAGAGAGTGTGTGAGAGCATGCTATCTTGGTATTATTTTACTACTATGTCGCGACTCACTCACTCGCCTCGTCTCTCATTTCTCAATGCGATTTACCAATATATCCTTTTCAAAAACCAACCAACAATGTTTTGTTTATTATTTTATTTATTTTTTTTTATATGTAAAACAAAGTTTATATATGTTATCATATTTTTAATCACTTAATGTTAAAATTTTATCCTGATTTTTAGCACGAGCATTATATTGTGCTTATAGGCTCTTGAACAAAAAATAATAATAAAAAAACTTAGCTCATATATTTCGCAAAAAATATATTATCACTCCAGATCTAATTCGCTAAATATCAAACAGTAAAATTACCTAACTATATGTAACTACAACATTACATACTGGTAGGTCATTTTGCTTACAGAAACATCGACTTGAAAATAAATTGAAAATATAAATAACTTCCTATGAATCTTTTTATGTATGTTGACATATCCATACATAATATCTCTAAAATACATACGAATAGATCTCCCTGTTAGGCAATTAATTGTGAAGACTCGAGTCTTATCGCCTGTTCACATAACTCTCTCTCTCCATCAAGCGCAGTCCTTGTCTTTCTCTTATAATTGGGTTCTCATCAACTCATCATTCTATTCCACGAACAACCAATTCACACAGATCTTGAGTTGCCAATGTGTGATAGATTCTCTTGTAGCCACAGAGGTCTGCGCTTGTTCTTTACAACAATATATCATATAGCACCCTTTCTTTACTACTTAATGAAAAAATTTATCGAATAAGATATAAATAATGTTCTGCTCCTAGTTTCCGAAGTGTGGGACATTCACATATTAAATAATTTATCATATCACATAGGACGTTCTCTCACTCCTCTACAACAGAAACCTCAAAATTCATACATTTTAATTAATAAAGACGCAAAAACTAAAACTAGAGACTCCACTAAGCAGAACCTTTGGAGCTCACCAAAATTCTGTTCTTACAAAATAAAATAGACATAAGAAAAATTACAACACTTAAACGAGATATATCAGCAATTTAATTAAATCCATAATAAAAAGGAGTTCCTTAGCATGTTGCATAAAACTATGTTGTCCAGACCATCGTTTCACTATTCCAGAAATAAGAGAGCGACGATTTGGTGCGGTGTGGAGAGAAAGCCGCGGGCTATGCTTTTCAGAGGGCGCGTGCTATTTCTCAAGTTGAACTGTTGCTTCGCGACGTTCGTCAAGCGTAACTCGAATATAATAGTATCTGATTATTCTTCTTTGTATAACTAAACACTATATTAGAAATAAACATTATACACCGAGACTGATCTACACTAATCACCAACTGTTTGTATTAATCTCTAAAGTAAATATTATCGTACTAAGCATATTCAAAATACAAGAATTGCGACAATCATATACTATCATAAACTGTACTGATAATAATATTTAAATAATTATATTTATATTGTTATTTCAGTAATCTTATATTATATATGATTAACGTCACAACTATTTATAACTAAACCATAATTCGATGTTGGTAGAATTTAATTTTTTCTTTTTTTATGTTTATCTTTTTACAGATACTTTTTCCTTTTTTCTCATAATTTATCTGATCATTATATTTTATATTAATTATTATATATTATTATAATATATAATATATTAATAATTATTAATATTAATATATATATATTTAAATTTATTTATTTTGAGTTTTATCACAGTATAGTATATACAAATATAAAAATATGATATAATATATATCAAATGAAAAATGACATTATTTTACACTAAAATTAAGAACGACTGTATTTATTTATACCCTATATTAATATTATTATGTATTATTATATTATACTAGTGGACTTGCACCCCAAAATTATCATATAAGTGATAGTGAGGAAGAGGTCTTTATTTTAACCTTGTGAATAATATATATATATGAATATATATATTATATATTAATTTAAAATATAATATGACTATAATAATTATAATATATTATAATTTATATTATATATTAATATTATATATATAAATTATATATTTATAATATTTAATAAAATAAAATATTAAGAATGTAGTTGAATATAAAATACAAAATCTTAAAAATAATAAAATAATATTCAGATCTATAATATAGGTAAAAACTAAATAAGGCTCTTAACTGAGCTCGAATTTTACACTATAATCTGAAATTTATCGAGCAGTTGTTAAAGTCCTTCTTTAATGTTCTTTCTAGTTACACAATTTTACCTCCATTCGTGATCTTGTGGATTTATTTATTATCGTAGCTTAATGTGTTTGGAGTACAGATGAATTTGAGAGTTTTACAAGTTGAGTCAGTGAACTTTTTTAGGCTTAAGATTTCTGCCCTCCTCGAAAATCTCGTGATACTTTTGCTGTGTGATTTCTTATTATTTTGGTTTGAGTTATATTTTTTATATTAGGTTGAATATATCCACTTTTTTAATTGCATATTTTCACAATTAATGGCTGTTAGTATCAAAAGGGGTTTTTATATTCGGAAGTCACTGTGTGTGTCATTTAAAAGTGTCTTAGCTGAGAAAACTAGTAGAATTACTTGATTAAATTGGTCTTTTCATATTTTTAACTAAGTTTCTCTTTATTAAAAAATTCTATTAATATCAATTGTCAAATTGAGATTCAAAATATACTTGAATCTGAAATAAATGGTTGTTTATTATAAAACTACTTTCAGTATTAGTTTATCACATAATATTTAATTTTTTCTTCCTAGGTAATTAATATTCATTTCCGAAAAATATATATTTCGACCTAGAGTTCATTATATTTAATATTTCTTTAAAATATCAATAAAAATTATTTTTTTACTACTACTATTTATTTTCATGTACTCATGGTCTTGTTTACTGTAAGGAAAATGTTCTACCTCGGAGTGCAATGTCGTAAATATTATTGAAATCTTTATCTCATGCATATAAACATAACTATCTTGGTTCTCAACATTTTACAAACAAAATAATCTTGATAATGTATTTCTTTTTTTTAATATAAGAGATTATATTTTACGACGGCCAAAGCTATGACCCTGAGGCTGGGAGAAGTGCTAGAACTCCCATACACTTTTTATTCTAATACTCGTCCCTATTTAAGATCCCGAGTGAACAATTTTTCATATATTTTCGAGCAGGTTTAGAATTTAATAGAACGCCCTATTCATGGTGTATAAGCGTTTTAGGACTTTACACATATTATATTAATTCAGAATAATTTTATGTTTTACTCCACAAACACACTGATACTATGAATTTTTAAAGAAGGTGATATTATAGGTTTCTATACTAATATTATAAATTTAAATCAGAAGAACAAAAATAAATATTAACTTTGAAATATTAATTCATATTATATGACTAATATATATATTTATATAATAAATTATATATATATTATATATATATTAAATTAATATATATTATTATATATATATATAATATAATATAAATTATAATAATATTAATATATAATATATATATTAATATTAATATTAAATATATATTATTTTATATTATTTATAACTAGGTAGTAGTTAATAATATATATAGAGCTATTTATAATGATAGGTTGAACATATTAAAGTACTACAAATTACATAAAAAAATAAATGTATATTATATATTATTAAATTCTTAAATAAATTTTAGGTGTAAAATGTCAATTACATTTTGAGTGAACGTAACCTAAATATAATTATATATATATATAATATATAATTCATTCTTATAAATACTAATACCTAACCTAAATCCGAAAAACCTATACCTGATTCTAAAACCAAAGTTGAACCTAACTATAAGTTAAACCTTAATCAACCTTAAAATATTATACGTGAGTATATGTACAACTCATTCTAATATATATGATTGATTCCATATATTATATATTTTAAATATATTTAATAATATATTTTTTATATATTAAATATATTTTAAATAATATTAATATACATTATATTTAAGTAGTTCTTTTCTAAATTATAAATATATTTATTTATAATATTAAATTAAATAATTAATATAATTAAATCTAATAAATATATTTAATTTATATAATATTAATATATATTTATAATATATTATATTTAATTATTAATATATATTAATATAAGTATTTAACTTCTCTGGTTTTAATTTATATAGAATGTATTTTGGTTTGGTTTGACATTATACTGTTGATTTCTAACTTTTAATGGTAAATATTATTATGCATTTAAAGTTCCTGTTATCACATAGAGCGCTTAGGCTTTAGGCGCAGAATCTAAATATTTGTTTTTGTACATATTCAGAAATTTACTTTTCGCCTTTTATTTTATAAAATAAATTATTAGCTACAGCCTTTGCGCCTAACAAATTGATATTGAGCGCCATTAGTGAGCGTTCAAATTGTAGTGATCCCAACTCGGGTTTATGGCGTACAACGCTCAAACAGCTCTTAGATATAATTATATTATATATAATAATAATATATTATATAATATTAATATTATAATAATTATATATTAAGTTAATTAAATATAATTAATTAAATATAAATTATATATAATATATATAATAATATTATATATTATTATATAATTAATATAATATTATTATTAATATTATAAATTAATAGTATATATATATATAATATATTATAATATATTGTATTAATTTAATTTATTTTAAAAAAATTTTGTATTAAATTCCTAAGTGTATTTATTTATTTATCATGTAAATAAAATAGTAT
>JABUQX010119231.1:30000-35294 GCA_015478945.1 Trachelipus rathkii | reverse complement strand
ATAACTTTCAATATATATATATATATATATATATATATATATATATATATATATATATATATATATATATATATATATAATAAACGAATGGTGGTTTGTTGTGTGATGTCCTATATCGAAAACCTGTTGAAATATTCATTGTTTTCTTTGGAGGAACATAGCTATAAAATGTGTATTATTTTTAAGCGTATATTTCATTTAAAAAAATTATCTACATGTATTGTCAATTAACTTGTAACTGTTGTGGAATGTGTCATTTTGAAACACCGTGCTTCGTTATAGGGTACGAAATCTCGGATTCAAGGCTCTTAGTAAGCATCAGAACCCTGAGAGTCCAAGGGTTCTTGTAAGCACCAGAAATATCTAGATTATATATATATATATATATATATATATATATATATATATATATATATATATATATATATATATATATATATATATATATATATATATATATAGTATATATATATATATATATATATATATATATATATATATATATATATATATATAAAACTTTTATTTAAAGAAAGAAATTTAAATATATATATATATATATATATATATATATATATATATATACTCTCTCATATATATGATGTACGAGTCCAATATTTAGGGACAATCTGAGTTCAGATTTTATGCAGAGTGCAAGTTCAAGTTTTTGCAAATCTTATTTTAATAAAAATATAATAAATTTTTGTTATCGGATACTTTTAAGTATATAATAATATAGATAATAAAATGGTAATGGTGTAGGATACACCAAGTATATAATAAAATAAGATATAATAATGTATAATAATAATGTAATAATATTAATAATAATATTGTAGTAATAATAATATGCTCATGCAATAATAATAATAATAATATAAAATTTTAATTCACTAACAGAAATGTGAATTTCGATAGTGTACGTAAAATATCGTTTAACTGAAATAATAATACACCTTGTACTATATTATAGAAATTAATTAAAATTAGTTTTCCTCGAACTAATCCTTTCTATTATATTAGCAAATAGAAAAATACAGGTACAACTAGATCAAACAACAACGGATATTGTTGAAACGTAATGTGGAGACTTTCAAGGTAGCACCCGTAGTTCATTTTTCTAAAATTACATAAGATCGTTTTATGAAATGACCTCCACTAATACAAAATTTTATTGTCCTATGAAGTTTTTCTTGTGTACTTCGAGTTTCTGGACCAAATCTTGGGGTTTTTGCTTAAACCAATTCGGGAAACTTCATAATTTCATATTCATTAGTGAAATGATCAGAGACCTGCGAATTAAACTATTTTGTTAACCAATTATGTAGTCTTCACAAGATGTCTTCTAAATGTTCCCTCTCATGTAACCATGCACGAGAAGGAATTCAGATACACAGAGTCACAATAAATCCTTTTGACTAATAGTTATCTTGAAATGTAAATGTTAAACATGTTATATTGGTAAACACTCTTTTGGCAATATATTTGGTAAAAACATATTGCACATGCAAGTTTATCAAATTATGATCATCTAACTAGATATTTTATTAAATATTATATATATGGTCTTACGTTCAATACACAAACGCTCATGGTGCCAGATGCGTGTTTTCGTTTTTATAAACAATGCAAAGTGAAATAAATTATAAATATAAAGGACTTTAACTCGTAGTATAGTTAAGTTGCAAAATATTTATGAAGACTTAGCTTCGTCTCAAATAGCTACACAGGTCAACAAATTTTACATTGTTTTCTGTTGTCTGTGATCCGATACCTGTTTCTTATGTATTTTGTTGCGCTGAACTTAAAAATCGTATTGGGATTTGTCTGTCACGTCCAATTTTGACACTATTCACATGTAAACATGGGAAAAAATTGCAAACAAAATATTATTTTTCCCGTGAAGAGACAAAACGGTTGAGAATGCAAACATATCTCTATTATTTGTCCCATCAATTTGAAATTTTCACAGCATTTATATTTGGGCAAGATACACATATTTTATAAACATTATCTTTTTGTATATCCAACCATTTTGCCTCTGTTCGAGGGAAAAATCACTTACTTTTGCAACTTTTTCCATGTCTACATGTGAATAGTATCAAAACTGGACCTGACAGACAAAAACCAATACGATTTTTGAATTCTGCATGAAAAAACATGTAAGAAACGGGTATTCTTTGTATTGGGACAAATTCTTTATTGCTCAGTGTTATTGTTGTAATTACATTAAATAGTTGTTGTTACAGTTAAGTAGTTATTATTATAATTACAACTTAAAATGTTTATTTTGATTATAGTTTAAATGGAAGTCTAAAATGCAATATAGCTCCTAATACTTCAACAGAAGTTTTAAGTGAATATCCATCTCTTTTAAACTCTTAGCAATAATGCCAGAATTCTAAATGTTATAAAGGATGAATTCATGGGTTGTGCTCGATCTATAATGAATTATCATCTCAAATGAAACTGTCATCTTATATAGTACTGAATTTATGACATAACTATATGTAATATAGCTCTTTTTTTATATTTAAATCAAAACCAACACCAAATTTGCTATTTTTCCGATTTCTCTATCTTTATCAATGACAATAAAAAAGTTTTATCAACTCATTATTTGACTTATAAAATTAGTGCATTAATTACTGAATTTAATGTCAGACATATATTTCATTTGGATTATAGGACGTAATTAAATAACAATGCACAACACAATATAAAACAACACAAATGCTACAGCTAAAGATTCTCCTGTTATGCATTTTCCTACCCCGTCTACCTACTACTTTAAAGTACTCAAACACTAAATTTAATATATTAAAAGAATTGCAACTTTTCAGAAGACACTTCGAATCAGAGTAAAGCTTATTCGTCATCTGTTTAGCCTCAGTTCCAAATTCAGCAAGATTGGTTTAGTATGTATGTATGTATGTATGTATGGACATAGTAGACGAGATCAAATTAAATTGACTGGAGTCACTAGACCTAGTTTTTTATTGTCTTTTATTTGCAAGTGATTCACTTTTTCGAGGAAATTTCAATCAAATGCCATGTCATAATTGTTCCACAAGACTTATTCTAAAACATATTTTTATTGATTTCCTAACTATTATTTGGTCATTAAAGAAATATTACAGCAAATTTCGTTTTAATTATTCTTCAGTGACTGTTAATTTATAAAATATTCGACTTAAACCTTTTCTGAATCTTTGCATTTTATTTTCTTAGAAAAATTAATTTATTTGTTGTCTCCTTTCGAAATTTCTACCTGTATGTGTATAATAAGATAGGGTTTGTTTGCACCAGTCAAATTAGTTGCCCATGTCATTATTCTCGTTGGTTCTGTGCACGTTAAAATTATAAAAAATATGCAGTAACGTAATTAAAAAAAAAAAATAAACAATTTAAATAACATGTTTCATATTGTCAAACTTGTCTGAAATTGACGGCTATTTTTAGCCGAGTCCGGGACTAGGACTCGGTAAATCAGTAATTTATATATATATATATATATATAAATATATATATATATATATATATATATATATATATATATATATATATATATATATATATATATATATATATATATATATATATATATATATATATATATTTAAAAAGATTATTTTAATTATGGGTTCGGCAAAAATAAATATTGCAATAGTATTTATTAAAAGAATGGTGGGGGGAGGGGTAAAGTGTCATCTCCCCACTTTAGAAAGGAGATGCTTTGATTAAATGGGGAGGGGAATAACCTGGAACTCTATTTTGTCTTTATCTTTCCCATATGAAAAATGTTAAATGGAAATCCTCTCCCGATAGGACGAAACGTTTGACTAATGGAATTGGGTGAGGAGGGGGGGGGGGGAGGGGATTATTTTTTTAGGTTTATCAATTCATCCAAATAGTGAACCGGATACATTAGGTTGTATGATGAAAAATAATAATATTATTATTATTATTATTATTATTATTATTATTATTATTATTAATTATTATCATTATTTATTATCATTATTATTATTATTATTATTAATTTTATTATTATTATTATTATTATTATTATTATTATTATTATTATTATTATTATTATTATTATTATTTATTAATAGCTGACTTACTTGTTTATACTCCTTAATGTTTAAAAATATTTTTAAATTTTGCAGACCTTCACTGCTTGGTGTAACTCTCATTTGAGGAAAGCTGGCACCCTTATCGAAAGCATCGAAGAGGAATTCAGAAATGGGTTGAAGCTCATGTTATTGCTTGAGGTAAGTAAGCTTCTTGTTTACACACACACGCTCGCGCGCACACAATTTTTAATGTGTATGTATGTATGTATGTACGAATTTGAATTAGATGAATGTGTTTGTTTGCACAGAATGTGTAGAATGTAGATAGAATTATTTTTAATAATTCTTATTTTTTTTTCTTTATCTATTATTATTATTATTATTATTATTATTATTATTATTATTATTATTATTATTATTATTATTGATTAGGATTACTTAAGAATTCGCTTTAAAATTGATGAAATTAGCATTTTGTTAAAATATTATTTATTATTATATTTATATTGATATTTATTTTTCCTCGTATACTTTCTGTATTCGTTTTTTTGCCATCTTTGATTTACAAAAAAAAATTGAAGTTGCATAAGAATGTTTTAAGTATAACTTTGTTCTCGATATATAATAGAAAAAATAATATTAATTATTATTAATTAATAATATTAATTCTCGGATCAGTAGCCTCGACATTTCGAGCAAAATCATCACAATTTTAATTTTATTCGAATGTCAGGCTGACTTCCAACACTGATTTTACTCTCATGAAATTGTTTGTGATTCAGATGTAACTTGAAATACGTTTTATTGTCAACTTTACTTTATAAAATAATTATATAGTTAATTTGATTATAACAAAGTATCTTGTTTGTTTATTTTTTATTTAGTTTTAAACGTTGCCTGACAATATTAATTATGATATTTAAATATTTGAGTTTTTCATGACATAATGTACTGTAAATCCGAGGAAGTTAATCTTCGTTTGAATTTAGTATTTCTCAAATTAAGTACATATCGTCACCCTACTTAGCAAACTTGGTAACTCTTAAAATAAAATTTCTAGTAGACAAATAAATTAATCTAGCAATTTAATTTTATTATGGAACTATATTTTTATTTCGTGTATTTATACACATACATAAACAGTTTTGATAAAAATAGAGTTTCGCGGTGGTGATATGTAAAACAACACAAATTTTTAGGTAATTTCACTCAACT
>JABUQX010119231.1:0-25000 GCA_015478945.1 Trachelipus rathkii | reverse complement strand
TTATTATTATTATTATTATTATTATTATTATTATTATTATTATTATTATTATTATTATTATTATTATTATTAATAATAATAATAATAATAATAATAATAATAATAATAATAATAATAATCATCCACCTCCCCTCCCCAGACTGGGGTTGAGGTGCGCAACATACACCGGAAACAAAAAAAATAGTAGAAGAACATGAGATAAGTGAGAGCTAGTCGCAGTTAAAAAAAATCCACCCTAAGGCTTCACAAGACTTCGACGTACCCTCACTGTGATATCTCGTCAATGTATGGTTCATCCCTGGGAGGTCACAACCATTCCCCCCTCACAAAACCCCATTCATTCATAATAAAATTTTAGTTTGTCTTCCACCTAATAGCTCATTAACAAACCTCTAGCCCTTGACTTTTGTGTTGCACAGAATCCCTGGTAACCACTGATGAGTACCCCTTCAACCAGGGCTGCGGAGTCGGGAGTCGTGGAATTTTTCATGAGTTGGAGTCGAACATTCTTTGTAAGTGGAGTCGGAGTTGAAAATTCCTGTGTAAGTGGAGTCGGAGTCGGAGTCGGAGTCGGAGTCGAAAATTTATAGAACTATTATTATTATTATTATTATTATTATTATTATTATTATTATTATTATTATTATTATTATTAATTTTATGTTAATTTAGATGATAGATGAGAAAAATTAAAAGTCTTAAAACAGAAAATGAAGAAAATCTATTGCATTTATTTATATATTTGTTTCCGAAACTGAAATATATTTGTTTGTCATGTGTTGCGCCTGCATCTTTGTCTTTACGGTACTTTGCCGTATAGCATTTGGAGATTAGATTCATTAGAAAAGTGGTATATTTTTAATAATAATAAAATAGTTGAAAGAAAAAAATGTTTTACTGTAACTCTGTAAGCACTAAGCTGAGTTAGAGTAGAAATTTTGAATTTGACTGCTGGAGTCAGAGTCGAAAATTTTTGTTTGAGTGAAGTCAGAGTCGAAAATTTTTGTTTTAAGTGGAGTCCGAGTCAAAAAATTTTGTTTAAGTGGAGTTTGAGTCGAAAATCCAAATTGGAATTTAGGGAGTCTGAGTCAAAAAATTTATTTTACGACTCCGCAGCCCTGCCTTCAACTCCCTCATCAGAAACCGCTTTTCCTGTTAACCTAATGGTGGATCACAATCTTACAACTCTAACGACATCACAGAAAGATGACCCTTTTCATTGTGACACCTTCCTTCACTGTCTCCATAGAATCAGCCACAAACTTTCCTCTCAGTTCTGAATCTGCTTTGCTCGATGGATACTAACATCGCTCCTACTTCTAATTATAAGCATTCTGGTTGCTCTTCCAGCGATCAACTGCGTCCACAAAATATATAACATGGATGGCGAATCCACTTCACCATATATCATGAAATCACAACCTTCCCCCCACCCCTTCGAAACCAATCATGCAACCCAAGTCAATGTTGTACGACATTATTTCTTACCACCTGGATTTACAGCTCCTCCCCGTTAGCTCTCATACATCAACCTTTCCACACCAACCGATTCTTCTTCTGACGTTGCCGCAAACTCCATTATCTTAAGAAGACCATCTTTATAGCAGGGCTGCGGAGTCGTAAAATAAAATTTTCAACTCAGACTCCTTAAATTCAAATTTGGATTTTCGACTCTGACTCCTCTTAAACCAAAATTTTCGACTCCAACTTCACTGAAACAAAAATTTCGACTGACTTAACACAAACAAAAATTTTCTACTCAGACTCTGACTCCAGCAGTCAAATTTAAAATTTCGACTCTGACTCAGCTTAGTGCTTACAGAGTTACAGTAAAACATTTTTTTTTCAACTATTTTTTTCCGTTTGCTTTTGAGAATAAAAAAATATACCATTTTTACGATGAATCTAATCTCAAAATGCTATACGGTAAAGTATCGTAAAGACAAAAAGATGCAGCCACAACACATGACAAACAAATATATTTCAGTTTCGGAAACAAATGTATAACGTAATTATAATGCAAAATATTTTTATTATAAAACAGCCGTGCGTTTTTTTTTTACCAATGTTAAAGCGAATAGTGAAGTCAATAATAATAATAATAATAATAATAATAATAATAATAATAATAATAATAATAATAATAGTTCTATAAATTTTCGACTCCGACTCCACTTACACAGGAATATTTGACTCAAACTCCACTTGCACAGAATTTTCGACTCCGACTCCAACTCCTGGAAAATTGCACGACTCCAGGACTCCGACTCCGCAGCCCTGCTTTATAGTACTCATGACAACACAACATGGACACCTAACTTCAATGGAATTGTCGTAGCTACTTTCCTAATTTTGAAGAACTCGTTCAACTAATAAATTTATATACACCAAAGTGTATATATGTTTGCAGGAACTTCAACCATGCTTTCGACTTTCAATTCCACAATTTGCCATTCTTTATCTCGCCGCCCTAACAGTTCCACCTACAGTCATCCGTTATGGGCCCGATATAACCGATACGGTTTCTGCTCCAGCAGCTGTCACAGATATATTATTCTATAGCTTTGATAGTCACTCGAGTTCTCCCACTATACTGAGACCTACCAAAAAAAACACTATCACCAGACTTCTCAAAAGCGAAAGTGGAAGATCATACCTATAACTGTCTTTTTACACTTACAGAATATCAAACTGAACTGGCAAACGGCAAAGACGGTGCCCCTGGCCCAGACATCATCTCGTACATAATGTTTCGTCACATTCACCTTTCTGCATCAGCGTTCCTGCTTGACACGTATAACAGGATCTGGATTTAATCCTCTTTTCCATCTGTGTGGAAAACCGTATTTGTCATTTGTAATCCTCATTCCCAAACCTGGAAAGGATCCGTAGTTGGCGGATAACTAAAGACCAATCTCGCTTACTTGTCATACTTGTAAAATAATGGTGAAAATGGTTGCGGACCTCCTTCTCCCTTTCTAGAGAGCCGCCAGGCTTTCTTAAATTTTCAGTTTGGCTTCCTCAAACATCGTTCGACCGCGGATCCTCTGCTGAGACTGGACCAAGAAATCCGGGAGTCCTCAGCTGGCGGGATGGTTCTTTGTCTCTTTTTTAACTTGGGAAGGCTTATAACAACGTGGAGAACCGGGGTCCTCAAGCTTCGGACGTTTGGTTTCAGAGTACAACTTCCTCTTTTTATCTAATGCATACTAGTAGTCAGACAGATTGATCGAGGTTCGATGCTTAGCTGCTCTATTGCGCCACTTTACTCTGGATGAAGTTGCTCCGAAGAGCAGTGTCTTTAGTGTATTATTATTTACTCTCGGATTCAATGTCATCGTTATTACCATTCCAGCGACGGTCAAGCTTTCCCTGTATGCTGATGATCTGGCGTTATAAATTGCCGGCACCAGACTATCATTTCTTAAACGACAACTTCAACTAGCCATTTAAAATATTACACAATGGGGTAACTTTCATGGCTTCCACTTCTCACCCGCCAAAACCTCAGCAGTACTATTTCATAAGAAAGGGAGTCGAAGAAACTGCCACCTTCCTCCCGCGAACCTAAAATTATATGGCTCACCCATTCCTGTTACTTCACAGATCAGATTTCTAGGCCTCATTCTGGATGACCACCTGACATGTGCACCGCACATTAAACACCTGAAAGCGACTTTTCATCGTGCACTTGACCTATTGCATCATCTCTCCTCAAAATCCTGGGCATTGATCGCAAGTCCATTTTACGTCTGCACATCGCACTAATCCGATCAAAGTTGGACTATGGCTGCGCAGTATATGGTCAGGCTTCCTCAACTCTAAAACACCTGTTAGATCTCAACCAAAATTAGGCTATTCGTATCTCCACAGGAGCCTTCCGATCGGTCCCCGGGTGAGCCTCGAAGTTGAATCCGATGTGATGCCGATCTTCTGCGAAGGGAATATCCCATACCCTCTGCACAGACATCGATTCTGTGAGAGGTACCTCAAAAAAATCCTCCTTACTGGCCATTTGCAAGCACAGTTTGTATCATTCTTAAATTCCTCATCATCCCTTTGCAAAAGGTAGTGCTGTTCTCTTACGATGAAAGGTATACACCTTGACTATTCCCTGCTCCCACCATCTTCCTGGTTCTGACAATCTGACCACTCTCTAAATCCAGCCACTCTACCGTCTTGTCTCGCTCTGCAGTTCACGCGGGATCCACTCCAGTGTTTACCGGCGGCTATCAAACAGGGGATGGCGTGGGCGCTTCTGGTGTCTTTCCCGACCACAACCTTTTCCTTATGCTTAAATTTTTACTGCAGAATTAATAGTTATAATGACTATTCTTTCTCGAATTTTATCCTTAAGCAAGACCACCTTTATATCATTTATTCGGGTTAGCTCAGCGCCCTCCAGGGCCTCAAATCCAACTTTAAAATCACTTGTATCTGTTGTACAACAATTTCTTCTGCTGCTCTCGCAAGAAATAAATTACACTGTGTTGGACCCCCTCTAACGTAGGGGTGACTATCAAGGAAACCGTTGACAAAGATGCCAGAGTGCCTCCTCCTTTTTCCATAGCTGTTCTAGGTTACACCCGGATGCCATTCGACAAAGTCGCCTTCCATGAACTGATTATTATCCTGCTCTCCGACAAGACTTCCGGTCTTACTGGCAGGAGTGCTGGGGGAGTGATTAGCGAGGAGTGAAATTTGGAAATACAAAGCCGAACATTGATGAAGTGCATGTCTCCTCCTCTACTCGACGGGGATTAATACTCGCTTGCCCGGCGCTTTGATTCCTTGCAAACCTCTGCATTGGCCACACCAACAATATCACTTCAAAAGCCACATAAGCATGTCACGGAATCCGGGTTCGGCTTTCGCTCCCAGTGTGACCTCTGTAAATTTTGCCGTTCGCCATAACCCCACTATATCACTGTTCACACTATCTTCCTATTGAGTTTGTCTCCTCTCAACTGTACCCTATCACCAGATAAACTCTGCTTTTCTCTCTAGCGATTCGTTCGCCTTGGATGCCCTCTCGCTCTGTTATCCCACTCAACACTCTTGCGTTAACGGCCAATATCGCATGTCGCTGTGGTACTGAAATCATCCCACTTCCGAGTAGAGTAAAATTCCGAAAAAGGGCTTCCCCGTAGTGCAAAAATCTCATTTTCATTCTGGGAAGATACTTTTCAGAAATGTTTTATGCAGATATTTATAATACTTGTAAGTGTTAATATTTTAAGAGATGCAAGGCTATGACATATATTCTAAGTTTCCGATTATTAATATTAATTTAATTAGTATTTGTACTCTGGATATCCTATACTACACCTCTTACTCCATAAAAGCTTACTTACTTGTGAAGAGTAACATATAAATGAAAACATTTAATTTTTCATTTATAATGCGTATATATATATATCGCTACTTTTAGAAATTAAATATATATATAATCTTATATAGGCGGTTGAATATTATTCCCCCTATACTACTATCACTCTCCCTAGTGTAACTAATTAATATAATTGATAAAATATGTATGGTATTCATGATCTCTCTATATTTCTCTCTGAGGCTCAAAGTTATAACATACCTTATACTTGCTCGGTTAGTAGGAGATTTTCGTAGGCATATCATATTACGTTGATTGCAGTTATACTCTGGTCAGTAGCATTACCCTCAATCTCAATACTACACACTTCACTACAACCATAGCCACACATACAACAGAACATAGTCTATTCACAAACAAAATCCCACTCTTATCTCATGGCTTCTCTCGCATGGAAAACCTCGTTTGTAGTAGGTTGGGCGAACCACGCCATCATAATTCGGTTGCGCAAGCATCTCGTACTACCGTCGCTACTGTGAGACTCTTTATTGTCCTTCGCTCTCGGGCCACTGAAATATTCCTGCATTCTTCCAACTTGGTCAGAAAAACGCATACAATTAACATATTCCCTGACCAATTTACTGCTCGGGAATGTAAGAGGCTTATATGGCTAGTACTAAATATAAAATTACTAAGAATAAAATATCTATCTCATATAAGTCAACTATATATTTATATAATTTACTTTATTAGTAATATACAGATATATATATAAAAAATATAATATATATAATCGAAGATATATTAGTACTGGTCATTTATTATAATAGATAATATTATTATTATTATAAAGTGAAATAACATATTTTTACCTCATAGTTTCAATATTAAATTATTTAATATCCTATATATATTTTCTCCCACCCTCTCTCTCTCTTGATTATAGTCAATACTGACTATAACTATAATATTAATATAACAACACCCATAGAATCCAGGTTTTACTAGGGTGTGACTTTATGGCTTCATTTTATTTTCACAATAGTCTTTTGCTAGATCACACGAGCAATTCTCAACCCTAGAGACTGTGAGAGATATTAATTTGATAAGTGGGATGATCATTCTACATCTCCGTGGCGGTTGGATTGAATTATCATTTATAATTAATGTCACTCAGACCCAATGGTAGTATTTGCAGTTGTCATACAGGCTTCAGCATTTATACCTTTTTCTAAGATAATCCTCTACAATCCAGTTGAATAATGTTTACATCTTGCATTTACTTTTTTTCTCCTCTTTATTAGATATACAAACTTTAAACCCTAAATTACTCTCTTCTTAAATTCTCAAATTTGACACTCTTGTAGTGAGAGCGAAATTGTTTCATAAATTTCTCTACACAGTGGTACTTGGGCAGTGAAGGATGAGGCTATCTATATCTTCTAATCACTATTACAGATTTGGTTAACACCCCTAAGGCCGATGAGCGCGCTATTATGACATACGTGTCATGTTACTACCACGCCTTCCAGGGCGCTCAGCAGGTAATGGAGATCAATGTTTCGGCACAGTGAATTTTATTTCTCATTGCATTCAAGTGAATGTGATATATCTCCAAGTTTATTTTTTGTTTGGAGCCCGCTAGAGACAACTCATTGTTAAAGTTTTATTTGGTACGAAGTTATGTACCATACACATAAAACGTTACTAAACTTGTGTTTAAAACGTCAAGGTTGAAATGTTAGTTATAGGACACGTCATATACCGCGGATGGTTGATCTCCAAGAGACCAGTATATTTATTAATACCTTCTTGTCACACGAATCCCAAAGCAATGTTTGTTATCTCCTAAACCTACTTACTTGCGCTTTTATTTTATATAGATGTTTTGGAACCAGTTTGAGTGTGTATAACATTTATTTCACCACTAATTGAATGAATATAATACTGTTCAAAAAGAATTGCATTTGATGTTTCCTATTGTCCTATTCAGTATGATTTTAGGATTTTACTTTGTAATTAACTGTTGATGATATTTTATGTACAGATATTTCACTAATCCTTTTCTATATAATTAAAAATATCGTTTTTTCTGCGGATATTTTAACAAGTGTTAGAGATTTTATGTATATAGTTAATTTTATCCTACTTTTATTAACAAATTGACACATTTTGCCTGTTGTCCGAAATGCAGATTAAGCAATTTTACTAAATTTTTGCATTGTCCTTAATCAAATGATTGCAGATATATCTGACGGTGTACCAGACGAAAGAGCCGTTATGACTTATGTTTCATCTTATTATCACACATTTTCGGGAATGCAAAAAGTAAGTCTTGTAACGTTATTTTTGTGTCACTATTTTTTGAATTTTAAGTTTCTTTTGTAACTTCTATTACAAATTATTTCGATATTGGTATTGAGACGATAAGTTAAGATTATAAGCCCAGTTTTCCATTTTTATTTACAAGCAATTACGTACTAGCATTTGAGTTCATTTTCACCTTTCTTTCCTCCTCTACTTTTGACTTACATAGGCGGAGATGGCTGCCAACCGCATTTGCAAAGTCCTGAAAGTGAATCAAGAGAATGAAAGGTTGATGGAAGAATACGAACGCTTAACTTCTGATCTTTTGGAATGGATTCGACGCACCCTTCCTTGGCTCCAGGCAAGACAACAAGACAACACTCTTGCTGATCTACAGAAGAAACTTGAGGAGTACAGATTATATAGAAGAAATCACAAACCACCTCGCGTTGAACAGAAAGCTCGTTTGGAAACTAATTTCAATACTCTGCAGGTGAGGTTAGATTCAAGTGTGCTTATAAATATTTTTAAAAAATATTTATAAAATAAATTTCGCAAAATATTTTTTTTTATAATTATCAACACCCAATTATTATATATTTTTTACATCATAGTTTAATACTTTGAAATAAAATTATTTATTAATTTTGCTTGCAGACCAAACTACGTCTTTCAAATCGCCCAGCATACTTACCTTCAGAAGGTAAAACTGTTAACGATATTTCCAATGCATGGAAACAGTTGGAAGGGTGTGAAAAATCTTTCGAAGAATGGCTCCTATCCGAAATGATGAGGTATTAGTGTAAAAAATTGTAATTGAATATTATACTACTACTAATTTATTATTATTATTATTATTATTATTATTATTATTATTATTATTAGACTTGAGCGTTTGGAACATCTGGCCAAGAAATTCAAACACAAGGCCGACATTCACGAGGGATGGACCTCTGGCAAAGAAGAGATGCTTAAGAGTCAAGACTTCAGAAACTGTAAGCTTAATGAGCTTAAAGCTTTGAAGAAGAAGCATGAAGCCTTTGAGAGTGATCTCGCTGCTCATCAGGTAACTTATTGCAACATATGATTATTTGAATACTATGAATACTTTGTTCTTTTTTGTTAAAGTTAATTCTTATTTAATATTTATCATCAATCACATTTAATCATCAAGTAAGAATTTTTATTAGCTTAAGGGTAATTCTTTAAAGTGCATGGTTATTTTTATTCTTTAATTTACTTCTTCTTCTTCTTCATCTTCCTTATATTTTCCCAAGAATGGGAGTAAGGTGCGCGACGGGCGTCGGAAAAGAAAAGCAGTAGAAGAACATGACACAAGTCGAAAAGAGAAAGCCCAGCCTTATGCGCCGCTCCAGTACCTATAATTTTAGTGGGAACGCCATCGGGCTAGTTCAGAAAATCCTTCCCTAAGCGCTTCATCGGAACAGCGAATGGACCCTCACTATGGCTCATTATGCGATCAATGTGGTGTTCATCCCTTGGCCAGGTGCCGTTCGGCCACCCTCACACCCGACTCACCAATCCCCCTGCGCATTTCACTCCTGGTCCTATACACCTTTCTTCTCGCCTATCTTACGCCAACTTCCCGATGTATCTCTCCTTGAGGACATTTTCGTCTCTACTGAGCTCAATACCCTTTTTTTCTTCCAGAGTAACGACGCCTCGCCTGTATGGTTCTCTCGGTTCTCCAATACAGCGTCTGCACCACTCATCCAATATCGCTTAACCAACCTGTAGCGCTCTCCATTCATTCTCTTTCCATGAAATAGACGCAATGACTCTCCATCCTCAAACAATACTTTCACTTCTGGATATTCATCTCAATTTACCGCCTGTATCATTCACAACCACCGCACACTCTAATACGTTCATTACCTCTCTTTATTTCGAATTTACTTCCTCCACACTAGCAGGCCTACCCCGAAAGATTGTCCATCTGTTATATTACTTGACACTTTAGAAAATCTATAACTTCTTTCCTATTCCAGAAAACACCACTACGCTCTGCACATATCTTTTTACTACAAATATTCTTGTAATTTTTGCTAACATGCAAACAAACGTTATAGTTTTACCCTAGACACACTGCCAACATTCGACTGGTAGTCCCTTTACATTCAAGAAGAAACCAACTCGATTTACATGTGTCACTACAGCCAGGTCCTACCTTCTGCCATTCATAACAACTTCCTGACATACAAACTCCAAAATGCATCAGTCGCCTCTCCACTTCTCACCAACATATTACCCTAGCCGAAATATGTTAAACTCAGACACTTGTCTTCCAAGTGCTGCTCCCATCTAACATTAACTGTGCACCTATACGAGGCACGTGTACAACTCACTCCAACTCAAACACCTTAAAACCTACATTGAGGGCACACAGTAAATATAACTTTTCGAGCCCCTCCTTTTACACACCCTGCCAAATCTAAATCTACCAATCCTCTCAAACTCTTCTTCAGGATTCGCCACACAGAACCAAATCCTCCCGCATATAATAGGTAGGGCACCTGCCACTCATCTCCATTCTCCACCATTCTAACACCATTTCTGCCATCCCCACCTCGAATTCTTGCATAACCCCATCCATATAACAAATGAAGTAACCGCGAAGGATCGCACATAAACCCCACATCAACCTGCTCTTCACCCTCGCGTTTAATGGCACTAATATCACAAGATCACCATATGACACCATGTAATCTCCCTTACACCCACGCCTCATCTACTCTTCTCGATACATACTGGTGAACTCTCATTCAGGCCAAGTCACATCACCACCATACTCCTCCTATAATCACTAACACCTTGCACATATACCCTTCCCTAATAACCTCTACTCCTACGGCCGTAGTTGCAAATCCATAAACACTAAATACAATTTATTCTTTACTATCTCCCATGCATTTTCTCCAATCATTTTGTTTCAATGTAAAAGTACTCCTCTGTATCCTACATCATCCCTCTCTCTCACTCCTTAATTACAGCAGCCTCGTGTTCTTGCACCAATCAGTCCTTCAGGTTCACTCGACGCACTCTTTCGACCAGAAAAATTACCAGCATATACCTTCCCTACAAGACCACTCAATAAGACTTTTTTTCACCCTATAATATTATCATATTACAGTTTCGGCGCCTCATGTCCTCACTTACCCTAGGGTCCCATAAATAAAGATGTGACTAGAAAAGAGGAGTCACAATCCCTCGAAACTATACCCTCTCTAATTGCTTTATTACACACACTTCCAAATCCATCAATCACCATCTTCGCCTCCGTTCTTGATCATTTCACCAGTTTAATTTTCACTATACTGCCCTTAAATCAGTTTCCTTTCTTCAAGCTTTTTCACTTTCTCTACCCAATTACCTCCTCCTTACATAAACTAAACTCATCCCACTTATATATACCTCATCCTTCCTTTCGCTACCATCAAACCTCAAACCTTACGAGCGGCATTTCCCTGTTTCTCTTCATATACTGTTGAATATTGCTGTCAGCTTCATCGAGGTGTTCTTTCGCAACACTTCGCTAAATTCGGCGAGCGCCATATATCAATCAGTCTCACGAAATGCTCATCCCATAGTTCATCTATTCTAGAGCACATTCCCCTTCGTATTCTCATTCTTAAACCTATTCGCGCTTCCTTCCAGAAGAGCTTCCTCCTATTGCCTTTCTTCATTGTCCCCATTCATCCTCCTTCCAAACTGTTCACTTTACTTTACGGTACCACATGTCTGGTTGCGTCAGACTAATGGTCACCTTTTAGTTTATTTCTCTCCCATACACATACACTATAAATTAAAATTCAATGCATTTTTCTTGGAATATTTTTTTATCATACAATCATTCTTTCAGGACATACTAATCCCCAAGTACTTTCCATTATTGACCGTCTTTCTATCATATCGTCTCCTATACACTCTTATGCTCTACATATCTCCATTTTTTTCCGTGACTTTAGCACATCCACATACTTCCTTTGCTTTTACTACTACATCCAATTAGCTTTCCCTTCATCTTGCACCTTTTCTGCATATTAGTATCAGGGATCATTTTACTTTGGCAACTGTGTTTACTAAGCGAGCCTTCTATTTAGTACTCTATTTCCTTATTGTCTTGCTCTCAACTGTAACATATCTCTCACTCGTTTAATCTTACTACTCTTCCTTTCGTATCCACCTTCCCTTTCCATTCCAAGCCTACCACTAACTGTAACTTTTACAGTAGAACAACATAATGATTCGATAATCCCGAGTCCTTCAACTAAGTCGCTTGTTATCGAGCTAAGGAAGTTATTGTCTGAAAATTTAGTCTAACATTGTTTAACAATAACTGATATAGTATAAGTATTTCACTCGTGCTCCGCATAACTCATCTATACACGGTAACACCCAACTCTAGTGGACTTGGGGTATGACTTATGTGATTGTACTTCTACTGTGTTTCTTTACATGGAACTATTCATTACACATTACTATCACATAGCGCGTGCGTGTACGTTACACAGAAATTTTATTCTTTCATTCACTTTCATTACTAATATTGATGGTTTAAAAAAGTGCAAATATATTTGTGGATTGTTTTCTTATCTTTCACTCCTCTCTATATATAAACCTTTATTATAGGACCGAGTGGAGCAAATTGCAGCTATCGCCCAAGAACTTAATGCCTTAGATTACTATGATTCAGCAACCATTAACGCAAGGTGCCAGAAGATTTGCGACCAGTGGGATAGATTAGGTACACAAACCACAACAAGAAGGAACGCACTTGAAGAAACTGAGAAACTTCTTGAGAAAATTGATCAATTACACTTGGAGTTTGCCAAGAGGGCTGCTGTAAGTCTTATTTTTTAAAGTTTGAATACTATAGAAGAAATTAAATTCTTTCGTTTATAAAAAAAATTTATAAATTTAAATAAGATTAATTTTATTATTTTTTTAGCCATTCAATAACTGGTTGGACGGAGCTTGTGAAGATCTTGTTGACATGTTCATTGTTCACACAATAGAAGAGATTCAAGGATTAATCGACGCCCACAATCAGTTCAAGGCTACTCTTGGTGAAGCAGATAAGGAGAACCAGGCGATTATGGCGTTAGTTAACGAAGTGCAACGCATAGCCCAGCAGTACCAAATACCAGGAGGGTTGGATAATCCATACACCACTCTTACTGCTCAGGTATGGTCTTTGGATATAAGAATTAAAGTACATATTAGATAATTAAGAAAAACTAAGATTTAATGTTCTTGTTTGTGATTTGTTCTTCGTTTATTAGAAATTTGAATCACTCTTCTGTGATTCATAAACGATTTTCCTTTGTATGCTTTCGTTAAGGATAGTGGGGACATAATATTGGCGGTAGAGGTAAAAATTGTTGTATATGTTTCGCACCTTGCTTATTTGTGGTAAGCTTTTAAATACATAAGACAATATTTAGTTTCATTCTTCTTACTGAATATTTATTTACCAGGTTATCTCAACTAAGTGGAATGAAGTTCGCAAGTTGGTCCCACAGAGAGACAACACTCTTCAGTTGGAGCTTAAGAAACAGCAAAGTAAGTTTTAGAAAAGAAATATCAAGTTATGGAATTTGAATAAGAGATAGGTAGAAAATTAGTTCTTAAGATAAAAGGTTTAGTTATAAAGATTTCATTTATAGTCCTATGTAAGGCAAGAGTTATCCTAGATAGATTTAAAAGCTAAGCAGTAACTAGCTAAAATTGGGAGAGGTAGTTTTTGAACTTTGTTCATACTTTTTACAGACAACGAAAGTTTGCGTCGGCAGTTCGCCGAAAAAGCCAATGGAGTTGGTCCCTGGATCGAAAAACAAATGGATGCTGTGGCCGCCATCGGTATGGGTATGCATGGTTCAGTCCTTGAAGATCAACTTAACAGACTCAAGGACTATGAATCGGCCGCCATCGGTATGGGTATGCATGGTTCAGTCCTTGAAGATCAACTTAACAGACTCAAGGACTATGAATCGGCTGTTGTCAGTAACAAGGCAATTATGGAGGAAATGGAAAAGATTCATCAGTCCGTACAAGAGTCGATGATATTCGAAAACAGGTACAAAGCCTTTTCATTATTATTATTTAATTATTTAAAGTTCTCTGGAAGAAAAAGTTTTGATGGACGAAAATGTATTATTTTAAATTCGTCTGGACGTAATCTAACAGGGATGTAGAGTCTGAGCCTCAAAGATATATCGGTTTCAATGGTTTAAATTGATTTTTTTGAAAAAAATCAATTTGCCAGGGGATTGCTCTTTTCTCTACTAGTAATTGTTACTTTAATAAATTATGCTTAGAATTTCTATTTACTAAGATGTTAAAAACAAAAAAATATGGTCACATTATTCGAAAAGTAGAAAGGAATTTTCCACTTGTCCTCTTTACAAAAGTGGTTTGAATTCATCCCCGCATTCATTGAATCAATTGTTTGAAATCATCTTGTTTACATATATATTTCTTTCTATCCAAATATTTAAGAAGCGCAAGAGAGTGAACTTTAGGGATCATGCTGTTGAAACCCCAAGAGAGAGGGGAGAAAGAAAGAAGTTTCTCAGGATAAACTTCAATCTTCCTTAGAGAGAGTATCTTCACTACGTTCGTGAAGTTGGCACTCCCCTAATATTTAAAAACGCGCGGGATTAACGCTCCATAGCATGCACAAAAATAAGTGTAGTTAAGTAGAAGAACATGACGTAAGTCGGAGGGAAACCCCCCCCCACACACACACACACACCTCATACCCTTAAGTTCGAACCCGTCGCGGCAAAAAAATCCGCCATATTGGTTCACAATACCGCAATGGAATCCCTACTTTGGTATCTCGTCAATATAGGGTTCATCTCGTGGGATAGGACCACAACCATACCCTCCTCACAAAACCCCGCCATTCACTTTTATTATGCTGCATTTTCTCGTTCGTCTCTGCCAAACTTAAACCTCCTTTTACTTACTCAAACCACTTTTTCTTTCTAATTTGGTAATTTGCACGAGAATGTGCCAGGAAAGAGCGTACACACACACTACATACATCACGCTTAATCAAATCGGCACTTCTCCATACCCTTTCTATCGACTTGACCAAGTGCCATCTTAATACGGACTCATTACGCCTTTCTTTCACCACCATCAAAACTCCCTTACGTTCATTCCTCATTTTAGCACCAATTCTTCTCACAACTAACATGCTCCACTAAGATTCACCCGAACACATTGCTACCTTAGAGACAGAAACCGGCCGTTTCCTGCACCTTCATCGTGTCGTCTACAATTGCCAATCAACACATGCCGCTAACAACATTTTACCCTCATGCCAAAACCCTAGAGCACTTAAGACTTGAGTCCCTTCACATCCACCAAGGATTAATTGCACCAGCCACCTTCATAACATTCACAACTTTCCTACTACACTCTTCATCATCCGTAAGATTTTTATCTAACATATAGCCTATATATATTTTGAAAACCTCTCTAAGATACTTGTAGTACCAATTCCTAGCTCAACCCTTTTCAAACATATTGCTTGACTCTTGATTTCTCATCACTCGAGCGCTCTCCTCACTCGTACTGCCGACCTCTATTCCTTATCTACAGTCACCTCTTATCAACGCCTCTCTGTTACACACAATCTCTCAAAACACCTACTACCCTATATGTGCTGCTTCAAAACTTCTTCTAGGGTTTACAAAACCTACATTATACACAACCGCCTTTTTCTAGTATGGCAGGATGCGGCACCTTCCATTATCTCTTCCTATTCTATACATCATTCTAACACCTCTCCCCGCGGAATCCACCCTCCCGTCCTTCTCACATATGTAATACAATTGAGTAGTCACAATGAGAGCACCAGATCTTCTCCTCGTGCCTCTCCTCCGGTTCACTCTATACATGGTTGTTTTCTTTGCTCTAAAACATATCCTCCTTCTTTCTTACTTCCGGTGTAGTTTCGTACTACGCTTTTTCACCTTATCGAGATTACCTACTCTTATTCCTCTGATTATTCAGTAAGTGCCTTTACACACGACACGGTTATATAATCATTGACACCTGCCACAGAGCCTCCCTATTAATCCTGTCATAAACCGGTTGCACGCCTATAGAACCTAAATACAATTTATTATTCTTCTCTCATTTTGTCAATCATTTGTTTCAATGTGAAGATTTGATTTACACATCCTTTACCACTCCTAAATGTACCTTATTCATGTTCTTCGCCAAGTATCATTCCTATTCATTATTCTATGAAGATTCTCATTATTCTCCCCCTTAACCTTTCGTACTTCCTTCCAGAAGAGCTTCATATTCCCATTCATCCTCCTAAAATATTCACTTCTCTTTTTTCCTCCTACGTATGCAACTTTTTCTTCCTGCTTATATATATTTCCAAACACCCTTTTTTTGAGACCTCCTCACTCAACCACTTTTTTTTTTTTACCGCTTGCATCACCTTTTCATTTCACCACTCACTATTGAAACACTTCCTACTTTAGCATATCCACATACTTCTCTTTTACTACTAACAAAGTTTCCTTCATTTGCGTCCAGATTTGTTCAGTTTTATCTTGTTCACATTCAACTTATTATTGGCTAAGTGGCTCTTCACATCCACCTATGTATACTTATTATAACCTGGATTCTACTTACCTCTCTTTCTTAAATTCATCTCTCTTTTTATACACTATGTTCAGTGCCATAGGCAAACCATTCTGGACTTAGAGCTCTCAGCACGCAACCAACCTCCCAATGATCTGAGTAGTTCCCATTCCACACCCCCTCATGCAGATATTAACTCGCTCCCTCATGCTATACACATTTATATTCACCAACACAAATCTATACTTAATTCTACTCTCGAGTGAACAAGACTCTAGTTATACTTTATAAGGAACCACATACTCTACTTGTGCTGCGAAGAATGTATTACTACTCACAAAAACCCTCTCCTCACAGAAATCCATCACCCTTTCGTACCATTCTCATTTTCTCCCGAGAACCCTAGACCGCGCCTGTTGTGATATAACTATCACCAGCAAAACACCTGATGACACCATCAAGTTGCCCCAACACGTGTCAAAACCTCATTGCAGTTATCCAGAAAATCATTCTCCCTCCACATCACCTCTGATGGACCTATATGGTGTCGAAACTACACAACACCTTGACCTTCTGCAAACTTAAATTTAACCATTCGGGAGTTTCTAGCACTCGCACATATAAAAATCGGAGGCTTCTCTGTGGAACAAGCAACTTATTAGAATCTTATCTCCTCTACATCTCCACTCGCACAGCGATTTCACGCCTCGGGCACCATTCGTATTCCACCGTTTCCTGCACATTTCTTAGTTTCTGTCCCTTAGAAGCTTAAATACAGAATACATTTAATACCATTTATACACACACATCCACCTACCCTACTCCTCTCATTCAATAAAGTTCTTCCTCTCCGACATACTCCTGTAAACCAAAGGCCAATTTGATTTATCCAAACGATAACAAGGTCGTGACGGCGGTCCACTGTCCAGGTCCCGCATGGCTGCCCTTAGTATGGACACTATTCCCAGCAGACAAGGTAAGTGGTAGCGGGTCGCCAACCTTCTACAATCACCTAGACCCCTAGTCCGTTTTAGCTCTCGCGTGGCTGACGACACGCCTCAGAGGAGGTAGCTGTGGGTGTTCTTTTCTCGGTTCCCACACAAGGGAATAAAAAAGTTGACTATTTATTAAATGTTAAATACTTCGACAGACGCTCAGACAAAGGGGCCTCTCGATATTCCTCAGCGATTCATTGACATTTTTATTTTTTCTTATTTGCTAGTAATTGTATGACATTAATATGATTTTTGTTCCAAGACCACTTGATTTTTTGACTAATATTCTGACGATTTTCTTTTTAGGTAACCCACTCAGTACACAATGGAAACACTGAGAGTAGGCTGGGAACAATTGTTGACATCAATCAACCGAACCATAAATGAGGTCGAAAATCAAATTTTGACACGTGACTCCAAAGGAATCAGTCAAGACCAACTTAATGAATTCAGAAGCACATTCAATCACTTCGATAAGAGCAGGTACTGTATTATTATTTAGATACTTATTCAAAAGTTCTGATCATGTGTTTATTGCAAATAAAAGTTACTGATTGTTGGCAAATTCTGGACATTGTGCCAAAGAGAAATAGAGGGTATATGAATACGAGTAGAATATCTTGTTTAAGTGTTGCAAGAGGAGATTTGTTATTATGGAAATTATAAATGAAAAAATTAGTGGAAGTTAGACATGGAGTTGTTTACGAGGGGGCGGGTGCAGAGTGAGAAATGTGAAAGAATAAGATAAAAAATATTTTATGAATTTAGAGTTGCATCACATTATAGTTGGGTTAATGCTTAACTTATCAAAAACTCTTATTAAATATCTTCTCTCACGGGTATAACTTTTGTGCAAATAAAAACTTAATTTTTATATTTCAAAGTATCTATATAGCTGTTCGATTTTTACCACACGGGCTACCCTAGGAGTTGTGAAATTGCCTTGATATTTTGAAAGTCGAAGTTAAATAGACTTTGCAAAAGGTCTTGTAGGGTAGTTTTAGAAAATAAATTAAATTAGAAAAAAAACCTTGTTAAGTAAAAGAAATCAATCATGGAGGCAATTGGATAATTTGCTGAAAGTGGATACAGTTGTTGAAAAGAAGACATATAGGATTGTAGAGTAGATCAAAGGGAAACATATTTATTATGTGTGCAGAAAAATGATTCGAATAATTTACACAGAGACTAAATTTAAGAATAAAAAATATTGAAAAAAATAAAGGGAAAAGAAAGGACTATTGGTAAAGCTTGAGGAAAGTGAATCCAATGAATGGTGTAATGTAGTTCTAATGTAGAACGAAGTTATGTTTCAAGGTGTATTAGGTTATTTTTTGTGGCCAAATAATTTATCTTATAAAAGGTAGAAGAGTTTGGTTAATGATTGTTGGTGGCATTGATAATTGAAGACAATTGTTCCATAACAAGTTGAAGCCGTAAATTTTATAAATCTGACAAACTACTATCGGGACTGGTCTTCAGTCCTATAATGGAGCATTAATATATATTGTAGGGCTATGCACATTTTTTTTTCTTAGTTTTATGAACTTCCTTAAATTTTGAACCTTATGTTGAGGGTTAATAGGAGTTTTTCTAATCTTTATTTCTTTTTCCCTACACCTAATTATTGGAATTTGAAACATTATCTGTATTATGATTACAGAACTGGTCGGTTGAATGCCGACGAATTTAAATCTAGTTTGATATCTCTGGGCTATTCGATTGGCAAAGATAGACAAGGCGAGATAGACTTCCAACGCATATTGAGTATCGTCGATCCTAACAACACCGGATCAATTCACTTCGACGCCTTCCTCGACTTCATGACTAGAGAAAATGTGGACTCTGACACTGCTGAACAAGTTATCGACAGCTTCAGAATTTTGGCTGGCGACAAGGTATTAAATTATTTTCATTTATAAATAAAATTTTTAAATTACAAAAAAAAATATATATATTAATTAAATGATTTTTAGTAATAAAGTGCGAGCAAATATTATAAAACTAAAATTATATTCATTACATATTATAAATTACTTAATACTTATTCTATAAATTATCTATTATTTTCTTCAGCCTTACATTCTTCCTGAAGAACTGCGACGTGAACTTCCACCAGACCAAGCAGAATACTGTATTCAGAGAATGCAGCCCTTCGTCGGACCTAATGTGCCTTCAGAGGCTCTCGACTACATGTCCTTCTCTACTTCACTTTACGGAGAATCCGACTTGTAAATTTTTTCTATTAGCTTTTTTTTTTTAAAAACAAAAGTTTAAAAAATATATATGTAAACGATTGCTCGAAACATACCACTCTCAATACAACCACGCACTTGACAATCACTATCAACACCACACATTTATTTAATTTATTTTTTAAATATATATATATAGATTATATATATATCTAATGAGCTATGCCTTATATTATTATATCTGTCAGGATATAATATAGATATATATATTCATTATAGCAATAATATGCCACTTTTATTTATTAAATTTATTATCATTTTATTTGGAGTAAGATTCTAAGGTGAGGCTGGAGAATGTAGCATAACCACGTACAATCATAACATATACCATAGAGGATGGTTTTGATGAGGAAATATCTTCCTCACTATTTTCTGTTGGGTAATTTTGAGTATTCCAGTTATTATTGAAATATTTTTTGTATTCAAATTCATTGTAGTGCCAATCGATACTATATTAATATATATTATAGTATATATATTATATATTACTCCCTCCCTAGAGTATAACGATATATAACTCTGTTTGCAAGTCGGATTTGTTAAGTAGTGAAAATATATTTTATGGTATATAATAATCCTATTTATATATATATATATATATATATATATTATATATATATATAAAACTGACAATAATATATTATGGTGCCTTGTTCTTGAATTGAACAATAAAGAAAACAATAGTAATATTTATAAAAGGCCTAATTCATAAAATAAGGAATTGTTTATAATGTCTCATATTCATTCTAGTCCTAATTAATATTACCTATATTTTTATTTTTACTTTAATAATTCAATTCTGTAAAGAAAAGTAATTACTATTATTATTATTATTGAAGTAGTAAATTGTATGTAAGCTTCTCTTATTTCTTAACTTCAGTGTGATTTGTGTATCTTTGAAAAAAAAAAAATGCTGTGTGCTGCTCAGTGACAATTATTATTATTAATTTATGCATCTTTCAATCATTCATATCAATTTACATTCTTCTTTGCTCTCTTATTTTCAAATTTTTTTTTTGTATAAATTGTTATTAATTATGAAGTTTTTAAAAGTATTTGATGTATTATTGATATATATCTAATAAGTGAATAAAGAATTAATATAGAATGAAGTGTGGATGTCTCTCGTACCGTCTCCACATTTTGCCGAATTTGTGCACATTACACTTTGAGAGAGGTGTAAAAATATGCGAATAAATTTAATTAAAATGTTTTTTTTTTATTCCAATAATGATTTAGTTGGTAATAGAAATTGGATGGTTTAATTTTAATGAGAGTGATTTCTATTCGAAAAGCGTCATACACAAGGGATGAATAAAAAATTCTTTAAAATCAGTTTTCTATTTTCAGTTCAACATGAAATTTGACACCATTTTCATTTTTTTTTTAATTCAATATTCTGCATGTAAAACAACCCACACAAAAATGTGTGTATGACAATAACACCCACAACTTGTCGAAATTTAACCACACGTTTACAAATCACCATATTAATTTGGACATTTACGCAGCCATCTAAGCGGAAAACTAAGCACCATGAAGAGAATATCGCATTTTTTCAGTCTACACGCGTTTTATAATGAACATTAGGAAGTTCTCTTAACTTGGATGCAGCTTGTTCGGCTGTCAAATCTCTCTGCGATTGCGCCAACATTTCGTATCCAACCATGAATTTTTTTATAGTAGTTCAAAAAAACTGAGACGAAGAAGAGCGAGGAACTAAGTAAAAACCATGAAAAGCCCAATAGTTGCAATCATCATTTAAAAAAAAACCTGTCGGTGCACCTAAAAAAAAAAAAAGAGAAATAATCATCACCCACCGTCTCCCCAAGAACTGGGCGAGGTAAGGTGGATCATTGTCGATACAAACATGCACCGGACATAGCTAGGTAGAAGCTAATGATAGACGCTCATAGTTCTCGAAAACGAAAGTCCAGGCCTTATCCAACCCTCTTTATACATTTAGTGAAAGCTCGTCGCAGTCAGAAAATCCAACTAGGTACGCTTTTCCACTCGGTACCACCCGGAACTGCACCATCACTACTGGCATCTCTTAACTGTAGGGTTCATAACCTATGGCCCAGGTGGACCACAACCATACACCCCTCACAAAACCCCGCACAAAAAACTCCTATTATGCATCTTCTTCTCGCCCCTGTCAGCCAAACTCACTTTCTCTCCTCCGAGTATTCCTTTACGACTCAATCACCTTTGTCTTCTGGTCTCCAGCCTGTCGATTCCCTCACCACTCGCCACTATACATCCGAGCAACACTTGCTAACCAACTGGAAATAGCTATTTATCTCATCTATTAAGCCGACACGATTGCCTAAACGAGTGCTCAAAACGTTACTGTCATTTATTCTCTATTTACCTTTTCCACACCAACTCTCTAATACGTTCATTCCTCATATTATCAATTTTTCTCATCTAAAACGCCCCTAAGATTGTACCATCTGAACACATGTACTTTAGATCTATACCCCTCACTCCAGACGATAGTCTCACTACTTCTGTATCTTACATAAAACACACATAGTGACTACATTAATCAATCACAGACGTTAATAACCATTGATTAAGTACCTTTTAATCACTCACAACGGTGACTTTCTAATATGCACACCAGCACGCTACCATTCCTACACCCTATACACATATTTCTTTTTGCGCCTACATACACTGCGCGAATCATCCGTTCCCGGTTTTCATCCTTAACAGCATGCCTACAATATTTAAACTCAGACACTGTGTCAGTTGCTCACTCACCTTCTAACAATTTCACACCCAGGACTGTCCTCACTCACAACCATAACCTTACTTGCTTATCTACGAACTCCACTTTCAAATCCCTACCTTTATACACCCACCCTGGCCAAAATACTCGCTACATCTCTTTCACAAATCTCCTGCAGGATTCGCCAACAGAAATATAATTTATGCGGCCAGATTCCTTTGCTATTATAGGTACGGCACCCGTCCACTCTCTCCCATTCTCTCTGCTCGCTCTCTTCTAACACGATCCTGAAAAATGCACACCCTTTCTAAGTTCTTTCATAAACTGACCCCATCAAACCCGCGTATACAAATTGAAGTTAACCTAAGGAGACAGAACACAATCCCGTGCCTCTTCACTCAGGTTAAGAGGTGTCTCAGATTGACCAGATCACTTCGATCTTCATTTTATTTCTCATACCCTCACACCACTTTCGGATTATTAGTTCATCTACATATCTTTGTTGATTACACATTTCAGAAGCCTACCCACCCAACACGTATTGTACAATAATCTCTAACACCTGTCAGTAGACGCCTTCCCTTATTAATCCTATCGTACGCCTGTTGAAATATTCCATAATACACGCATCAAATACCCATGGGCTTTCTATTTCACGCTTCTCATTTTCTCTCAGATCATTTGTGTTACAATGAAAGATTTTGTCCACGTGCATTCTGTCTTCACACTTCGTTACCGTGCTACCTTGTCTTTCCACAATTCAGTACCTGATACACGTCAAACTACGATAGCTCACTCTCTCTCTTCCAAGTAAACCAGGAAATAAGTGTACCAGCATATATCGGCCCTACAACACTCAATAAACTAATTCGCGCCTCACAATTCCTACATTTTCTCTATTATCCCGCGCTGACCCTCTTAGGTAAGCGATACTTCTTACTACTTATCTATTTTGCAACCCAAAAAATAATATTACTATATGTCTATGTGTGTATACATACATACTATATGTATATATATATAATACTATAATTAATAGTGAGAGGATCAAATATAATGTGGATAGGTATTCACACACTATAACTATAGTCTAAATAGTATATGTAGCGAAAATGGTACATTAATATAAGTATATTAATTTAAATAACTATATACGTTATTATACTCAGATTATGGATTAATATATCACCTATATAGGACCTATAGGTACATTATATAGGTGATATATCGGTAGTTTAATATATACTTTAATATATTAAACTAATACTATAAAAAATTTGAATATAAAAAAACATTGTTAAACATTATATTATTACATTATATATAAAGTTTCCAGTTTCTTGGCATGAACTAAACCTGCTTCAAAAATAGCAATACTAGAAATTTAACAACCGTGATAGCTCAATATTTTTAAGAAATATTTTCATCTTAATCCGTACCAAAGGTGGATTCGTATCTTGCAGAAAGCTTTATATTGAGATTGGGCCGTTTTAAGTCTTACCGTGCCACCTCTATGGAATATGGAAATGCAACAACATGATAAACAAAGATTATCACATTTTTGTCGTTATTATCTTCATAATATCTGTGCCAAGGATTCTTTTGTCCTTTTTCGTTCGATCTCGTAGTAATTCTTATTACATAGATGCTCGTTCCTCCCCCATGTACGAACGCTCCATAACTCTCCTTGTCTTCAGGCCAAAACGTTGCTTGGTCCCCAATATGGAACCAAATTACCCAGTGATCATTTGGAAACTACTATTCGTTTCCTGAAAATATGAAATTATCTTCGCATGGCTCTTGAGAAAATATTTCAAACAAATTTCGAAAATATTTAAATTTCTTTTATGTGTTCAGAAGTTTTTGATTTTGGTAGCTAATCATAAATGTGTAATATATAGAAAGGTTACTTATTAATTATAAAAACACAAAAGATAGTAATACCTTTTTTTCTATTTCTCGATGTATTTTTTTTTTGTTTTTTTTTTTGTATTAATTCTTTTTTTGATCTAGGGTTTGTTTTTTTTTTTTCTTTTTACGTTTAAGAAATAGCAACATGGGTCGACCATATTTAGCATAGTATTCGCTTTTTGTTGGTAATCTTTTATGGAAGGTCATTTGGTTAAAAACGAATTGAAAATTAAATATCATACTGAAAAGATTCAAATTTTCTCTTGTAAACAAGTCTAATGTGTATTTCAAGATTTATTTATAAATATAAGAAAGAGAGGTGAACGAGTTTATTAATACAAATATAATATTGAAATTTTCTTTTATTTATAGTATGCAATACTTACTACTTAATATTTATATATATATATATACCTTCCCATATCAGATCAGGAGTTAGCTAATACTAGTTTATATGACTTTATGAACTCAGTATAGAATATATAGCTAAAGAGTAGCAGAAGTATAAGGGACAAAAGGTAATAACTAAGTATATGACGAGTTATATATATATTATATATATATAAATATATATATACATATATATATCATATATTTTCTATAAATAAATTATAAGCGAAAGTTATATATGTAAATAATATATATAGTCTTTTCTTATGGCTATTCTGTCTCTTCGCGTCTCCCCGTTGCGCCTAAGATTTGGGGGGAGAACACCCGCCGGTAAGAGGACGGTGCAATGGTACAAAGGCATACGGATAAAATGAAGTAAGTCTTATTAGATACAGTGGGCACGGTTGGAGGTACTTAGTGACAAAAACGTCAAAGCCCTACA